>BQKN01061695.1:0-31350 GCA_022839385.1 Asparagus kiusianus | reverse complement strand
ATTTCAATCAAGATCTGGGTGGCTCGGCCACCTAGGTGGCTCGGCCACGTGGCCCCCAAGGGGGGGCTCGGTGAGCCACCTAGGTGGCTCGGCCATGGCCGAGCCACCACTTGGTGGCTCGGCCACCAAGCCACCAAGAGGTGGCTCGGTTTTAGCCGAGTCCTCCAGATGTTGGTTTTTTTTTGTCGTTTTTCGGTTTCGCGGTTTATCCGAACTCTGATTTGTTGATCTGGACTCTGATTTGGCAGTCCGGATCCTGATTTGGCAGTAAATCCGCTTCGGTGTTTAACCTCGTCGCCTCGTTAATCTGTTTCGTCGCATCTTACTTAGCTTCGATGTTGTGATCTAACGATCATGCTTGGATACATCGCCCGATGGTTCGTAGGTTTGTTGAATCATCGTGCCGAGCTGTGTTAAGGGACCTATAAGCAGTTTTATACGCCTACATAGGGTCCTTTTGTTTTGATAATATTTAACAAATATTTTACCACTAATGTTGTTTTGTCTAGTGTTCGTGTTTTCGTATTTATTCTAGGCAAACAACGTGTTGGAGGATGGATGGAAACGAGCTTTCACGATCATATTCAATGGAGGTTGGCGAAATAGTGGAGTGAATCCATGCAATTCAAGTTAAAGATTCAAGTTCAAGCTTCATCCCACAAGTTTACCAAGATAGAGCTTCGTTAAAGATCACAAGCTTAGGTATATTTAGTTTAGGTTTTTATATAATGTGTGTTAAGTACTCTAAGTTCAATCACATACACACACATTTTATTGGTTTTATATATATATATAGTTATATATATACATTTTTTAGTTTTATAGTTTTCAATTTCATACAAAAATGATTTTGTGAAAATATTGTTTTATTAGTTTATAGACTTAAAAATCATAACAAAGATCTTTTATTAAAGTCTATGAAATTAGTTTATGAACTTTCAAAACATGGTGTAGTCAAAATATCAAAACAAGTATGTTTCATTTTCATGTTTTGGACTATTTTGAAAAATAAAGAGATTTCTCATTTGGGAGATGCTATTTGAAAACCAGTTTTTGTAACATGTATATTATCATGTTTACAATTATTTCTCAAAGTTTTACAATTTTCTTAATTTATTTGCTATTTTTAAAGGCAGTTTGAAAAATAGATTTCTATTTCAAAACAGGCTGATAATCTGTTATCAGTCGACTGGTAAGTCGACTGATGACATCAGTCGACTGATGTGTCGACTGAAGAAAGTGCCTGGAATAATAAAAAGTTTCCATTTTGTTTGGTCGACTGACCAATCGACTGATGAGGTTATCAGTCAACTAATAAGATCCGTCAGTCGACTGATGAGCTGAAAAATGCCTCTAACGGTCAGCTCATCAGTCAACTAATAAAAGCCGTCAGTCGACTGATTCTATAATGGCTAATTTTTTCCAGCCTGTTCTAGTTTTGGGTTTTTGGCCTTTTTGCTTTGATTTTCTTGTGTCTTGGGGTCTCTATAAATAGCACTCATACCTTAGACCAAAAATGCCTAAGAAGAAAGTTTTTAAACAAGTTTAAAGGGTGTTTAAAGATTGTTTAGTGTTTGTTTCAAGTTTGTGAAGATATTTTCACAAAAGGAAGAAGAGATCATCCTTTGGTGTTTGAGCTTCAACTCATCTCTCTCTCTCATGATCATATAGAAAAGTTTTCCTAAACTCAATCTAGCTATTTTATTTGTTTGATTTTTATTTCTATAAGCTAGAATTTATGTGAGTTTAGTTTGATTTATTTACTCTTTGTTTCACGCACAACCTATTGAGCTTACGGTATTTACATTCATACTATAATTTGGGTTGTGGGTTTGTGATTTAGAGTGTGAGCTTCATTGTGAGTTGCACATTGTATTACACTTAGACACCGAGATAAGTGGTAGGTCAGAGACGGGGTCAGTTCCAAGAGAAGTAGGGTCGGTAGTAAATCCTAGTGAGAGATGGTAATTTCGAACACTTGAGGAAGGTGACACGGGCTAGGCCAACAGTTAGAGGGTGTGAAGTGTATTTGCAATTGTGTGAAGTGTATTAGAGTGCCTAATTGTAAAGTTCACTTTGTATTACACTAGTACACCAAGAGAAGTGTGTGGTGAGAGACGGGGTCGTCCTAAGAGGAGTAGGGTAGGTGGTAATGCCTAGAGAGAGGTTGTAATTCCTAACACTTGAGGAAGACACGGGCTAGAGACCAACACTTGAGGTGGTAGTTAGTGTGTTTATATTGTGAGTGATTGTAAAGTTTTCAGTGAACTAAAAAATTGAGTGTGAGGTGTAAACATTTTTTGGGTAAGCGTAGAAAACCCGATGTAATAGTGGATTTCTCCCCGGGAGTGGGGAGCCGAGATGTAGGACGGAAGGTCCGACCTCCTTGATCATTTCTTGTATGTTTGAGTTTGTCTTATGCACTTACATCTTGCTTATCTCTATCACCATTCTCTTTTGTATAATTCATCCACTATATCGTTTGTATTTGTTTATCTTGTTTCACCCTTGTTTACATTGCTTACCCTTGCATATATATCTTATTGCATATCATTCTTGCTAGGATATTTGTTAATTAGTTTTAAATTAGTATAAATCGGATTAGATTAGCATAAACCCTATTCACCCCCTCTAGGGTTCCTAGTGGCATTAGGGTGCTTTAAATAATATCAGAGCTTGGTGCTCTTTGATTTAAGGTTTAATCACCTTGAGTTAAAGGTCCAAGTTATCTTTTTTGTGCTAATCTAGTTTTGATTGCATTTGTCTTGCTTGCATATATTCACATATATATCATGAATATGAATGCATTTCGTTTAGGCTATGATCCAAATATTGCTCCAAAATATAGAAATTTTCCTTATGCTCAATGGTGCTCTAGATTTAAAATATTTGTTGAATCTAGAAATATCAACTTATAGGAAGTTATTGATTGTGCTTACATTATGCCCACTTTGAAAAAATCCAAGTGGAGCAATCATGATAAAAATATGTTTACAATGAACAAGTTAGTGTTAGAATTCTTGCATAATGCTTTTGAACCATGTATTTCTAACGAACTTGCTCATTTTGATTGTGCTTACACGATTTGAAAACTTTTTAAAGCACATCAAGGAGATTTGGAGGAGATTCGACGTGTTGTGGCGGAATCGACTTCAAGTGATAGAGGAGCATCATACACAAGGTCATTAGGGGATAACCCTAGTGTGGTAAGCGATTCGGAATCTGATAATGATCTATCTATTAATGAACTCGCTAGTGTATATGAGAGATTATCGCATGCCTACACAAAATTGCAAAATAATTTTATTAATCTTAAAAGAAAGCATGTAGAACTAAAATCCGATCATGAGGAGCTAGTGTCAAAATTGGATGTCATTGCAAAGAAAATACCATGCTTAAAGAAAACAATGACATGTTAATTTTGGAAAATGAAAAATTAACCATATCTATAATTAGCTTTTCGCATGAAAATTATAATACCATGTTAGAAGTAGAGAACATAAAAAATAATACTGCATCTTTTATAAATGACTATTTATGTTCTACTTCTAATAAAAATGTATATGTGCCTAATAATGAAGATTTGAATCTTGTGAATAAACACATTTCATCTTTAGATTCAACTTTAAAAATATGCATTAATAATCATAAGAAGCTTATGGAATTGTGTGCAAAATCTCGTGTTAACACTTCCAAATCAAACACTCACTATGCACACATGTATAGCAAGATTTATAAATGCTCTATTTGCGGTCGAAAAGGTCACCTTGCAAAATTTTGCTATGATGTACATAAACCTACTAAGGCTCATACTAATTCTTCTTGTGCTTCTCATCATGCTTCTACATCACGCACACAAGTACATGCACACACTCATAAAGTTCATCGTAAGCATGCTCATGTGTTTAAATGTGATTATTGTGGTTATTTTGGTCATTTGGCCAAATATTTCTTTGATTTGAAAAGAAAATCTGGTTTGCTAAATGTTTCTAGTAGACCACATATTTTTAAGTGTGATGTTTGTGGTAGGTTTGGACATCTTGTAAAATTTTGTTTTGATTTGTAAAAAACTTTACTTTTGCAAAATGTTCCAATAAGACCACCTTTGTTTGATGGTGTTTCCCATTTACAAAATAATTTTAAAGAAAAACATATTTTTGCAAATGATTTTCGTGCACCGCCACTTGGTCAACAAAAATCATTTAACCCTTTTGATTGCACCTATTACAATCGTAACGGTCATGTGTATAATTTTTATTTTGACCGTGTTCATGCACTATATACACCTAAATGGGTTCATAAACCAAGGGCTTTGAGCTTAAATGATAGGAGTCATGACCCTAAACCTTTTGGTACCAAGAACACTTGGGTACCAAAACATATTTGATTTTTTAAACCAAGATTTTTAATGTTTTTATTTTTCTTGGATTTGGAAAATTTTGTTTTATGATTTAAATCTCGATTTATGATTTCATTTGAATGATTTGTTTTCATTCGAAAACTTTTTTCATGATTCTCATGTCTTCTATTCTCTTGTTTTCATAAATCTATTTTATACATGGTTTATAGGTTTTTGCCATGAGATACTATTTCATAATGACATATCTAATTGCATTCTCATTGCCTTTTTGAATGTGAGTGATATTTAGCATGTTTATGCTTGCTCACATGTTTGCCTTGTACTTCATTTCATATATTCTATATGGTATTTTGATAGGGAGAGTTTTTCCCTATATTTGATTTGTACTCACCGTGCTTATTTGTAGGGGGTGCTTTCGCTCTCTTCATTCTTTTTTTTTGTGATGTTGTCAAAGGGGGTGAAATATTATGAGTATATTCTTTTTGTTTACAGGCATGATAATTATAAATTGTATATTCATTTATTTTCATGCATATATATCTTTATGTAAATTGTTTGTCATCATCGAAAAATAGGAGATTGTAGGATCCTTTTGTTTTGATGATGTTTAACAAATAATTTATCACTAATATTGTTTGTCTAGTGTTTGTATTTTCGTATTTATTCTAGGTAAATAATATGTTAGAGGATGGATGGAATCGAGCTTTCACGATCATATTCAATGGAGGTTGGCGGAATAGTGGAGTGAATCCATACAATTCAAGTTAATCATATGTTTATCAAGCTCAAGCTTCATCCCACAAGTTTATCAAGATAGAGCTTCGTTGAAGATCACAAGCTTGGGTATATTTAGTTTAGCTTTTTATATTATGTGTGTTAAGTACTCTAAGTTTAATCATATACACACACATTTTATTGGTTATATATATATATATATATGTTTCGGTTTTATAGTTTTCAAGTTTATACAAAAATGATTTTGTGAAAATATTGTTTTATTAGTTTATAGACTTAACAATCATAACATAGATCTTTTATTAAGTCTATGAAATTAGTTTATGAAGTTTCAAAACATGGTGTAGTCAAAATGTCAAAACAAGTATGTTTCATTTTCATGTTTTGGACTATTTTGAAAAATGAAGATATTTCTCATTTGGGAGATGAAATTTGAAAACCAGTTTTTGTAACATGTGTATTATCATGTTTACAATCATTTCCCAAAGTTTTATAATTTTCTTAATTTATTTTCTACTTTTAAAGGCAGTTTGAAAATCAGATTTTTTTAAAACAAGCTGATAACCTGTTATCAATCGACTGGTAAGTTGACTGATGACATCAGTTGACTGATGTGTCGACTGAAGAAAGTGTCTGGAATAAAAAAGTTTTTATTTTGTTTTGGTCGATTGACCAGCCGACTGATGAGGTCATCAGTCAACTGATAAGATCCGTCAGACGACTAATGAGCTAGAAAATGCCTCTAACGGTCAGCTCATCAGTCTACTGATGAAAGCCGTCAGTCGACTGATTTTGTAACGGCTAGTTTTTTTTAGCCTGTTCCGGTTTTGGGTTTTTGTTCTGTTTGCTTTCATTTTCTTGTGCCTTGGGGTCTCTATAAATACCACTCATACCTCAGACCAAAAATGCATAACAAGAAAGTTTTTAAACAAGTTTAAAGGGTGTTTAAAGCTTGTTTAGTGTTTGTTTCAAGTTTGTGAAGATATTTTCACAAAAGGAAGAAGAGATCATCCTTTGGTGTTTGAGCTTCAACTCATCTCTCTCTCTCTCTTGATCATATAGAGAAGTTTTCCTAAACACAATCTAGCTATTTTATTTGTTTGATTTTTATTTCTACAAGCTAGAATTTATGTGAGCTTAGTTTGATTTATTTACTCTTTGTTTCACACACAACCTATTGAGCTTATTGTATTTACATTCATAGTATAATTTGGGTTGTGGGTTTGTGACTTAGAGTGTGAGCTTATATTGAATTCTCATCCATATTAAAGAACATTTTGTTGTATCGAGCTTCATTGTGAGTTGCACATTGTATTACACTTAGACACCGAGAGAAGTGGTTGGTAAGAGACGAGGTCAGTTCCAAGAGGAGTGGGGTCGGTAGTAAAGCCTAGTGAGAGATGGTAATTCTGAACACTTGAGGAATGTGACACGGGCTAGGCCAACACTTAGAGGGTGTAAAGTGTATTTGCAGTTGTGTAAAGTGTATTAGAGTGCCTAATTGTGAAGTTCACTTTGTATTAAAATAGTACACCAAGAGCAGTGTGTGGTGAGAGAGGGGGTCGTCCCAAGAGAAGTAGGGTAAGTGGTAATGCCTAGAGAGATGTTGTAATTCCTAACACTTGAGGGAGATATGGGCTAGAGACTAACACTTGAGGTGGTAATTAGTGTGTTTACATTGTGAGTGATTGTAAAGTTTTTGGTGAACTAGAAAGCCAAGTGTGAGGTGTAAACATTTTTCAGGTAAATGTAGAAAACTCAGTGTGATAGTAGATTTCTCCCCGGGAGTGGGGAGCCGAGTCATAGGACGAAAGGTCCGAGCTCCTTGATCATTTCTTGTGTGTTTGAGTTTGGCTTGTGCACTTACATCTTGCTTATCTCTATCGTCATTCTCTTTTGTATAATTCATCCACTATATCGTTTGTATTTGTTTATCTTGTTTTGCCCTTATTTATATTGCTTATCCTTGCATATATATCTTATTGCATATCATTCTTGCTAGGATATTTGTTAATTAGTTTTAAATAGGCATAAATCGGATTAGATTGGCATAAACCCTATTCACCCCTCTCTAGGGTTCTTTCCTAGTGGCATTAGGGTACTTTCACTTTCTTTATACCTTAGTTGGGATTAACGATTAGCGATTCACAATTTCAGACATATGGTATATACCTGAGGGTTTCCTTGTTTGGATTATTTCGCTCGATGTACTACGTCTCGTGTTATAGGTTTCTAAATATTAATTCCTCTTAGATACAGAGAAAATAATCTAGGTAGATTATGCTTATAGATAGAGTCTCCACTTCATCTAGTAGGTCTTTCCTTAGAGGCAGATGGAAGTGATCTTGTTGTAGCTCTCTGACGCTCTTTATGTGATTTTTTTGTTGTCTTCTCTTCTTTCAAGCTGTACAGAGGTTCAGAGAACCGCATGATGACGGAGTTCTCGCATAGTCGCCATCACATGAGTTATTATATTAGTAGAGGCTCCACAGTAGATTTTATGATTTCGTTTAGAATTTAGAGTTTTGTTTCATATTGTAAAGGCAGCATGCCTTAGTACGATTTTCAGTTGATTCATGTTGAGACATTTTTTATTCTTCTATATATCAGATGTATTATAGTTGAGATATGATTTTATTTATGAGATATCTCTTTCCATATCATATCTATAATGTTTATTTCTTTATTTTTCCTGTTTTGTACCTACACTTCTTTTGATTCCACTAGAGGATATTACTATGATTGGTGAAACGTGTTATTGTATAGTATGGGTGCATGGCAGGTTTGACATCTTTGGGTTCGCCTTGGACTACAGCCATGTGTGAAAACTGGTGCATCACATGACATCACCACTATCATCAGGAGACCTCTAGTGAGAGTCTAAGCCTATGTCACTTTAGGGACTGCACTAGGGGAGTGGTCACTAAGACTCTCATCCATCATCGTGCCTTTCCCACCCCCTCTGCTACAATATGGGACTCTTGATACGACTGAGTGTATAGACTAGTCGCAGACCCCATTAGGGGGAACACCCCTCTGTCAGATGATCTTATGAATACCCCATGTGAGAAGTTCAAGATGCCTAGCATGAAGAAGTACAAATGCAAAGGAGTCCCCTCCGAACATGTTCAGAACTTCTATGATGTGATGAGCATGCTCCAAGCTTCGGAAGCAGTTATCTATCGATGCTTCCTCATCACTCTTTCAGAGAATGCCAAGCTCTGGTGGAATGCTGAGAAGAAGTCTATCAGCAGTTTCTAATAACTTAGCTGGAAGTTCATCCATCACTTTCTGGCTGACACTAAGTAGAAGTTGCCCCCTCATGTGTTGATTCAGATGAGGCAGGGCCTAGAGAGAGCCTTCAAGCCTACTTCAAGAGGTTCCAGGTGAAGAGGTTAGAGGTTAATGAACCAGGGAGTACAATTGCTATGTCCGCACTCATGGCTAGCTTGCAAAGCGATGAGTTGGTCAACTCGCTTGGTAAGAAGCCAATCACCAACTATGAGCGGTTGATGGCCAAAAGCTTATGAATATACGGACATGGAGGATGCTTGAGCCTACAACGCATTAGCCAAGGCTATAGAGACCTCCATAGCTACAGCTTTAGTAGCGCCAGCAATACCAACCATTTCGTCGACTCCAACAGCAGTTCTAGTTGTGGCACCAGCACCAAAGTCGGCCAGAAACCCTCTGAGAGTTGACTCTCATCCTAATCGGTCCAACAGGAGGGACCGACAGAGGGACCAGCCGCCGAGACTAGCCTTCACCATCTTCAATACCTCCCTCACATCAGCTCTCTCCTTGGTTTAAAAGGAAGGACACCTTAAGGAGCCTGCTCATAAGATGACATCGAATCCCAAGAACCATAACATTAAGGAGTTCTACCGTTATCACAAGGATCACGGTCATCTCACCAATGACTGTCGTATCCTTAAGAGGGATATCGATGACTTGATCGAGAGAGGGTACTTAAATAACCTCATCTCTCAGTGAGGCCACAGGGAAGCTACCCCAACCAAGGAGTACAGAAGATCCTGCTCATGGTTGCCTCATCCTCGACCGTGCCAAGACAGCCGACCCCCGGAGCCCATTCACAAAGGGGTCATCAATATGATCAATAGCGATCCCATTGCTAGAGGGTCATCCAATAATGCCAGGAAGAGATATGCCAAGAAGGCGTTGCGGATTGACCAAGGCGACAAGATGACGAAGGCGGAGGAGCCTATATCTTTTGGGGATGCTAATCTATAAGGCGTTGAGACACCTCATGATGACCCTATCATCATAACTATAGTAATTGATTGTTGTCATGTGAAACGAATCATAATTGACATAGGGAGCTTGGTGGACATCCTGTATGTTGACGCCTTAAACCAGATGGGCATTAACAAATCCCGCCTGCTTTCCTGTAGAGGAACCCTCATCGGATTCACCGGCTACTCTCTTTTGCCAAAAGGGATGATTACTCTCCGTCTAACAGTTAGAGAGTACCCCAGGCAAGCCATCGTCCAAGCCCAGTTCCTAGTGATGGATCTTAAGTTGGCCCACAATGTCATCCTAGGTCGAACCGCCCTCCATCTATTATGGGTCGTCCCTTCAACGTACCACCAGATGGTCTATTTCCTGACTTCTAATAGAGTCGGAGTCGCTAGGAGCAATCAGGGAGAGGCTAGGTCCAGTTACTTGCTCTCGACCAAGGGCAAGGGAGCGCAAGACGCCATGCCCATTGAGAAATTCTGCCTCCAGTTTGAGAAAACAACAAAGCAGGAGAGTACGACACCAGTGGAAGAGCTTCAAGAGATACCCATTGACCGAGAAGGATTGAAGATGATCAAGATTGGGTCTAGTCTAGTCGAGCCCTTACGAGGAGCCTTGACAGAGTTCTTACAGGCAAACACTAATGTGTTTTCCTGGGGACCCGAAGACATGGTGGGGGTTCCCCCCGAAGTGATAAGACACTAGCTAGCTATCAACAGGCACACCAAGCCTATCCAACAAAAGAAGAGACATCTCAGCCTAGAACGCTAGAAGGCAACGGCCGACGAAGTCAAGCGACTTCTTAGAGCTGGCTTCATCCGGGAAGTCTAATACCCTGAGTGGTTAGCTAATGTGGTGTGGGTGAAGAAAGCGCTGAACAAATAGAGGATGTATTTGGACTTCACTGACCTCAATAGAGCTTGTCCTAAGGATAGTTATCCTCTGCCTCAAATTTATCAACTAGTCGACTAGAGTGCGGGACATGAGCTACTTAGCTTCATGGATGCCATCTATGGCTACAAGTAGATCTTTATGGCAGAGTATGATTAGGAGAAGACCTCCTTCATCACTGATTTGGGCACTAATTACTACAAGATGTTGTCGTTTGGTTCAAAGCAAGCGTCGGCGCACATATCACACCTGGATGAGACCTTCTCTACCCTCCAGCGCTACCAAATGAGGCTCAATCCTGCTATGTGTGCCTTCGAAGTGCAATGGGAAAATTCCTTTGGTGATCACCCAGAGAGGTATAGAGATCAACCTCGAGAAGATAACCTTCATAGAGCGACTGTGCAAGCTGCACACATTAAAGGATATCCAAAAGATGAATAGGAAGATTGTGGATCTAGGTCGTTTCCTCTCCAAATCTGGAGAGAGGGGCCTCCTATTCTTCATGACTCTAAGGGAAGTAAGAACTTAAAGAAGAGCATGACTTGAACAGCTGAATGTAGTGCAGCATTTCAAGATCTCAAGGCCTACTTGAGTATTAAGCCACTGCTAAGCTAGCCTATAGGGGCAAAGATATTGTACATATACATAGATGTCTCCTCCGAAGCAGTCAGCTCCATCCTTGTTTGGGAAGAAGAGAACATTCAAAAGCCCATTTACTATGTGGGCCAGATCCTTAAAGCGGGCGAGCTCAACTACCCCCATATGTTGTCCTTTTTGTTTTGATGATGATTTACAAACAATCCCTAATATTGTTTGTCTAGTGTTTGTGTTTTCTTATTAGGTATTCTAGACAAATAATATATTAGAGATTGGATGGAATCGAGAATTCATGATCATATCCATTGGAGGATGAAAGGAATAGTAGAGTGAAGTAATGCGATTCATTCATAAGTCGACTTATCAGGTGGGATAAGTCAACTTATAAACTCCTCTAGAAAGTGTATTTTGCCTCTACTAAGTTGACTTTTATCACAAACCAAGTCGACTTATAGCAAGTCGATCATAAGTCAACTTGTAGCAAGTCGATCATAAGTCAACTTGTAGCAAATCGATCATAAGTTGACTTGTAGCAAGTCGATCATAAGTTGACTTATAGCCTGGTTTGTGTGTGTTAATTTCCCCAGGCAAGTCGACTTATAAATCCGACCGTAGCATAGTAAAGCTATTTCTAGATTTTGTTTATTTTAATGTTTTTATAGGCTTTTGGGGTTTTCTTGGGCTGGTTTCTTCCAACCTATATACACCCCCATTGTAGTTAACATTTCTAACTACCAAGAGTATTTAAAAACAAGTTTAAGGGTTTTAAAGTTTATTTAAAAAGAGTTTGTTCACAAGTTTGTGAAGAAATTTTCACAAGAACTTAAGGAGATCATCCTTCAGTGTTTGGACATTCAACTCATCTCTCTCTCTCTCTCATCTCTCTCTCTCTCTCTCTCTCTCTCTTGTTATTCATTGGAGAAGTTTTTAAAACTCTTTTCTAGCTATTTATTTGTTTTGATTATAATTTCTATTAGGTAGAATTCTATTAAGTTTAGTTTTGATTTATCTCTTTGTTACACACACCCACATTAGGCTTTTAGTATTTGTGGTTATAAGATTGTAATATAGAGTTACGCTTAATTGAGTTCTCACCTTGTATAGAGAACATTCATTTGTTGTTGAGCTATATTGTGAGGTTCACTTTGTATTGCACAAGTACACTAAGAGGAGTGTAGAAGTGAGGGACATGATCGGTCCGAAGAGGAGTGGCGTTGGTAGTAAAACCTAGTGAGAGGTAGTAATTCCGAGCACTTGAGGAAGACACGTGAGAGGCCAACACTTGAGGTGGTAGTTGTGTAGTTACATTATGAGTGATTGTCAACATTGATCGGTGAGCATCGAAAACCGATATTGTGAGGTGTAAACGTTTTTGAGTGAACCTCGAAAACCCAATTATAATAGTGGATTCTCTCCGGGAGTGGGGAGCGGGGACGTAGGTCAGAAGGACAGAACTCTGTTATCATATTGCTTGTTTGAGTTTGGCTTAGCGCATTTATATTTTTTCTTATTTTTATTGCTATTCTCTCATTGTTTATTTCATCCACTATATTGTCTATAATTATATTGCCCTTGTTTAGTTTAATATCCTTGCATATATCTTGCTTGTATCTCTTTTGCTAGGATATTGCATTAGAAGTTTTTAATTAGCATTAAATCAGATTAGATTAGTGTAAACCCTATTCACCCCTCTCTAGGGTTCTTTCCTAGTGGCATTAGGGTCTAACACCATATAGAGAAGGCTGTCTTTGCCCTCATCATCACTACAAGGAGACTCAATCCTTACTTCCAGGCCCATGCTATCATAGTACAGATGAGTCTGCCTTTGAAGAGAGTGTTGTGCAGCCCTGCAACATCTGGGAGGATGGTCACCTAGGCAGTCAAACTTAGTGGACATGATGTCCAGTTTAAGCCTAGGATCACAATCAAGGTTCAAGGCTTAGCCGACTTCTTGATTGAATCAACTTCGCCAAGCGACGAGCCAGTTGCACCCCTAGAACATGATTCCCCTGAATATATCTCGTGATGGTTATTGAAGGTGGACAGATCCTCTGCAGAAGCCGGCAACAGAGCGGGGGTGATCCAACGAAGCCCAGACATATCGATGCACGAGCACTCCATCTTCTTTGACTTCTCAACCTCAAACAATAAAGCCGAGTATGAAGCTCTTCTCACTGGCCTTCGAGTGGCACAAGCATTGAAGGCAGAACACTTCTACATATTAGCCGACCCGCAATTGGTCGTCCATCAAGTGAATGAGTAATATGCAACTAAAGACCTAAGGATGGCCTTATATCTCAAAGTTGCCAAGGAGCTTTTGACCAGTTTTTTGGGCTTCAAAATAGCCTAAGTCCCCCACGCCCTCAATGCTTAGGCAGACGCCCTCTCCATGCTCAGGTCGACAAGCTCAAGGATTAGTTTAGGGCCTGTTTACACCGACACCCTCGAGCAACCCAACATCTCTAAGTCGTCAGAGACTATTATAGAGATAGAGATGCCTTTGATACCATGTTGGTTGGATCCTATTATCCTCTACCTAGCATAGGGCATTTTGCCTGAAGATCTAGCTGAAGCCATGTGTCTATAGAGGAATTCTTGCTGTTATCTCATGATCGACAAACAGCTCTATCAGATGTCTTATTCTAGCAACGGTGCAGGACCCTATCTGCGGTGCCTTCGGGCATCCGAGGCCAATTATGTCCTTAGGGACATACATGAGGGAACATGTGGAAACCATCCTGGGGCCAGAACCCTCACGCAAAAAGTCATCCGCAAAAGAAACTACTTGCTAACTATCTTAGTTGAGTCAAGGCGACTCGTCTCTCATTACCAAAAGTGCCAGCTCTTTTTGTCTATCCCTCGAGCAATGGCGACCGAACTAACTTCCATCTTGAGCCCTATCCCATTCACTCAATGGGGATTAGATCTATAAGGTCCTCTCCCCCAAGCTTTAGAGCAAATGAAGTTTCTTATTATTGCGATTGACTACTTCACTAAATGGATCGAAGCCAAACCACTAGCTAAAATTAGTAAGAGTAATGTCAGTAGTTTTGTGTGCAAGCCCATCATTTGTTGTTTTTGCGTACCTCAGTCTTTTGTGACTGACAGCGACACCTAATTTGACCCTGGAGGTTTTCGTAACTTTTGTGAGGAATACAACATTCACCTCAAGTTCTCCTCTGTCACCCATCTCAAATCCAACAGACTTGCAGAGGCTGCTAACAAATGCATCATGCAAGCGTTGAAGAAGAAGGTGTACTTCATAGTAGGGAACTAGGTTGAAGTGTTACCTAGTATCCTCTGGTCGTACCGCATAACCCATAAGAAATCAACTAGGGAGACTTCATTCAAGCTAGCTTATGGCACCGAAGCAGTCACTCCCATTGAAGTAGGCATGCCGACCATCCGACTACAATACTTCGACGAGTACATAAACTCAGAAGGACTTCAGGGTAGGGCTCGATCTCCTAGACAAGACTCGAGAGAAAGCGCTCCAACCCATGTCACCGATCACCAATGAATCGCCCGCTACTACAATAGCAAGATCCGACCAACGAGATTCAATGCTGGTGGCCTCATCCTCCATAAAGCTATTTTTGACAAAGATACCCGGAGAGGCAAGATAGCTCCTAACTAGGAAGACCTATACACAGTCCTAGAAGAGCTGCGAGTAGGTACCTATCGACTAAGGTCCCCAGATAGGAGAGTCCTCTAGCATCACTAGAATATCGAGCATTTGCGGTGTTATTTTCCATAATTTTTCTACGTTATTTTCAATAATTTTATAAATTTCATTTAATATTAATGGAATTATTATTGAAACTGATTTGATTCTTGTTTGCACTCCTGTGGTGCCTAATTTTTGTAGGAATCCAATGCCCTTGGTTCCTTTTTAGTATTAAACCCAAGTCACACAACATATGGTCGACTTATTTTCAATAATTTTGTAAATTTCATTTAATATTAATAGAATCATTATTGAAATTGATTTGATTCTCGTTTTGCACTCCCGTGATGCCTAATTTACGTAGGAATCCAAAGCCCTTAGTTCCATTTTAGTATTAAACCCAAGTCACACAACATATGGTTGACTCTCACAATCACCTTATGACCATCATAGCTATGTGCAAGCCCCAGGTGTCTACATAAATTCTAGGCACCTAACTTCCGGCTTATCATTTTACTGAGTTAACATCAGAGCGGCCCTCCATAGGGTGAAAGATCTAGTCGACTTTTGCAAGTCCTAAGCACAGCTTCAGGGTTGTAAAAGACCTAGTCAACTTCAGTAAATCCTAGGAACAACCTTCGGGTTGTCCAAGCCCTAAGCTTATACGTAAGTCCTGGGCATCCAACCTCTGGGTTGTCATTTTATCGAGTTGCCATCAGAGCGGCCCTCCATAGGGCGAAAGACTGAGTTGATTTTTGCAAGTCCTAGGCATAGCCTCAGGGTTATAAAAGACCTAGTCAACTTTAGTAAGTCCTAGGCACAACCTCCGGGTTGTCCAAGCCCTAGGCGTCTACGTAAGTCCTAGGCACCCAACCTTCGGGTTGTCCTTTTTCCAAGCCCTAGGCGTCTATGTAAGTCTTGGGCACCTAACCTCCGGGTTGTCCTTTTGTCAAGCCCCACGCATCTACGTAAGTCCTAGGCACCTAACATCTAGGTTGTCCTTTTGTCAAGCCTCGGGCATCTACGTAAGTCCTAGGCACCCAACTATAGGTTATTCTTTTGCCAAATCCTAAGGCGTTTATGTAAATCATGGGCATCTAACCTCCGGGTTGTCCTTTTGCTAAGCCCCAAGCGTCTGTATAAGTCCTAAGCACCTAACCTCCGGGTTATCCTTTTGCTAAGCCATAGGCATCTACATAAGTCCTGGGTACCTAACCTTCGGGTTGTCCTTTTCCCCAAGCCCCAGGCGTCTACATAAGTCCTGGGCACCCAACATTCGGGTTTTCCTTTTACCAAAGCCCTAGGCGTCTATGTAAGTCCTAGGCACCTAATATCCGGGTTGCCCGTTTGCCAAGCCCCAGGTGTCTACGCATGTCTTGGGCACCCAACCTCCAGGTTGTCCCTTTACCTAAGCCTCAGGGGTCTACGTAAGTCTTGGACACCCAACCTCCAGGTTGTCCTTTTACCAAAGCCTCATGCATCTACATAAGTCCCGGGCACCCATCCTCAGTGTTGTCCCTATACTAAAGCCCAGGCTTCTACGTAAGTCCTAGGCACCCAACCTTCAGGTTATACTTTTGCTAAGCCCTAGGCATCTACGTAAGTCCTTGGCACCCGACCTTCGGGTTATCCTTTTGCCAAGCCTTCAACGTCTACGTAAGTCTTGGGCACCCAACCTCTATGTTGTCAATTTGCCAAAACCCCAGGCATCTACGTAAGTCCTAGACACCCAACCTCAGGGTTATCCTTTTGCTAAAGCCCTAGGTATCTATGTATGTCCTTAGTACCTAACCTTCGGGTTGTCCTTTTGCCAAGCCACAGGCATCTACGTAAGTCCTGGGCGCTCAACCTCCGAGCTATCCTTTTAACAAAACCCCAGGCATCTACGTAAGTCTTGGGCACCCAACCTCCAGGTTGCTCTTTTGCCAAGCCCTAAAAATCTACGTAGCTCCTAAGCACCTAACCTCAGGGTTATCATTCTGTTAAAAAACCCTTGGTGCCTTTTCAGGGTAAACCTAAGGAACACCATGTGGTCGACTCACACATTCATCTCTTGCCCTTTATGGATAATGCCCTAGGCGTCTATGTAGGTCTTGGTCACCTAACCTCAGGGTTATCAATTTTCTAAAGCCCCAAGCATCTACACAAGTTCTGGGTACCCAACCTTAGGGTTGTCATTCTGCCAAAGAGCCCTTGGTGCCATTATGGGTAAACCCAAGGCCAAGTGTTCAATTGTTCGATCATCTTTGATAGAAAAAACTTAGGCACTTCAACTTGCTAGTCCTCATTAACAAAAGACCCAAACATCTCGCCCGCAAGCAGCATAAAATGAGTCAATCATCTCGACCCCTCAACCATCGGGTTGTCCCAGCACGACCGACTCACAATAACCAACACTTGGTTCTCTCAATCAGAATAAAGCCACAAGCTAGCAATAGAGCAACAAGGAATAATTAAAAACATACTCCAGAATGAGAGCAAAGTTGATCTTTATTCCAAGCTTCAGAGTTTATTACAAACTTCATTACAGGCTCACTACATTATCCATGTTAATATTTACAAAAAGCATGTTGATATTTACAACAAAAAAAGAAGATAGATACAAGCCCTCAGATCTCTCGACCAGATCTGATAGTAAGGCCTGGGAAGTCCTTGCCAGAGGCAGGAGAGTCAATAGCAGCTTCAGCAATGGCAGAAGAGGAAGCAGGAGGGTCTTCTCCAAGATCATCTCATTAATCGTCGTCGTCACAGTTGTCCAACGCCAGATTTAACCCTCCTCCACTCACCTTGATCTCCTTTAGGAGAAGGAGGTAGAGGCGATCAGGCTCGGGATAAGAACTAAGGGGGAGCAACAAGACCAGATAGTCGATAGCAGCCTTGCAAGCCAAGGTTACCTTAGTTTTACCCAAGGGGCCATGACGCTACTCATCGACTATCTTCGCCCTATATTGCTCTGAGTCCAAGCGAGCTAGCCGATCTTCCAAGTCCTTGAAAATCATCATTGGCGCATGATAGGTCGACCACTCCTCCTCGAGGTCCTGCCTCAACTACTTAGTTGAGAGATGACTTGATCAAGTGTTCTCCTCGGCCGCCACTTTGAAGGGTCTCTCGGAATTAACCTCCCCAACCAAAGCAATCAGCCAACCGTCTCGCTCAGAAAGCCCTTGCTGCAGGCAGCCAACCTCTTCCTTCAGTTGGGCCACCACTCTTTGGAGCTCCTCGATGGAACCTATCTGCTTGGAGCACTAGATTCTATACCCCTTTAGGAGCCTTTCTTTTTCATCCAGCTCCCGGTGCCAAGAGGCCTCTCTGCTATTCAATTCGGCCTCCAAGGTAGCGACTTCCTTCTCTGCCTCTTTCTTGGCTGACTTCTCCCTAGCCGGCTCCACCTGCCACTCCTGCAGAGAATCATGCATGTACTCGAGTTGGGCGTACATCTCCTACTCTAGTAGAGCCCCTCAAACTAAGTAGGCCTTGAGAACCAAGTACAAGTTGATGCTTGGCATCTCCCTCAAGACCATCCCATCCTTCGGGAGGGAGAACTATCACACAATTGTGACTAGGGTAGTTAAGGACCCCAAAATCGAAGCCTCTACATCGAGAGGCACTTTTGTGATGAACCTGTCACCCTCAGGAAATTCCCCCCTAGGCGATCAAGGGACCAGAGACTCTCCCACTAACATGACCTTCGTTGTCTCCTAAGATTAGGGGTTTAGCTCCGAAGTGCCATGGCAAAATGGCCAAAAGGTCCTTTGCCCCTTGCTAACTTCTCCCGCCGTAGATCCTGGCAGAGGCGTTGCTTGCTCATCAGCACCCCTAGAAGTCCCGACAAGCTCCTTGCCTGACCTATGGGAAAGCTTAATCCTAGAACTCAGCCCGACTGCCTCTTCGATAGGGGCCCCAAATTCTTCAGCAATGACAGTTGGGGCCACCCCCTCTGCCATAGGAGGGGAAGAATAATTGATAAAGATGATGCCATCCAGCCGAGTAGCATGGACAGTCGACTGCTTCTCTTTGGTCGTCGTTGTTCTTCATCCGAGTCGACCTAGACCTACCCCGTCAACTTATTGAGCCTTGGTCCTTCTTGGCCTTCAACTTCTTCGCCTTCACTCTCTACCCAGCCAGTTAGGCAATGACCTCAGCCACTCTTGACCTCAAGTCAGCTGCCTCCGTGGGGTCGAGATATCCCCTTAACCTCGTAGCCGAACCCGACTCTTTGCTGAAAGTACCTTAGAGAGCGGGTGAATAGGGCAAAGCTAATCTAGTTCGATAACGATACCAATTTAAAACTTATAAATAAACATCCTAGCAATATGATATACAAAAATACATGAAAGGATAAATAATGAGACAACAAGTAATATAAAATTAAGTACAAGATGTGAAGTAAAATAGTGTGCCAAAGACAATCGCAAACACAAGATATGATCACGGAGTTCGGTCAACCCTTGATCGACGTCTCTGCTCCTCACCTCGAGGAGATTTCCACTATCACGTAAAAACTTACATAAAATGGTTTCTAAAGTTCACCGATAATTTTTACAATACACACGATGTCAATCACACAAACTACACTTCTCGAAGTGTTGGACTACCCGTGTCAACTACCTCAAGTGTTTGGAATTATAACCTATCCCTAGGATTTACAGCAAAACCACTCCTCTTGGAATTAACCTCAGTCTTTCCCAACCACTCCTCTAAGAGTCCTTGTGTATTACAACATGTTTAAACAATAAGTGTGAATATGGAATTTTGTTCTCTAAATAGATGAGAACGAAATATAAATCTCTCCCAATAACTCATTCTCACAACCTAATTATACTAGATGTGAAATATTAAAGTTCAAGTGGGTGGGTGTGTAAACAATGAGTAAAACAAAATCAAACTCAAATAAATCTAGCATATATATGAGAATCAAAATATAGATTAGCTAAAGGAAGGATTTTGAAAACTTTTCCAAAACAAGGAGAGATAGAGATTTGATGATGAATGTCTCAAAAGCGAAATCGTGATCCTTCTTATTGTAAAACTCTTTTTCTACATAAACAAACACACTTGATCTTTTTTTTTTAAATGTAGAGCATAATGGCCAAAACTCTGTTATGTTCTAATAGGTCTTGAGGACTATTTATAGTCTCTCAACCAAACCAAATCAAAAACTAGTCATTACTGTAAATCAGCCACGGTTCAGTCAACTGAAAAATATGGCCAGTCGACTGAGTTACCATTTGGTCAACCGATTCAAATAGCAAGTCGACTGGTCTGTTTGTGTCGGGAACAAGTTTCATTGCAGCTTCCATTACAATTGTTTTGATGGAAATGAAAGAGTGAGACTTACACTTGCAAAAATTCTCTTTACAATAAAAACAAAAGTGGGGTGCTCCCTAGAAACACTCGCAGAAACTACTTATTAGCCCTTGCTTGCATGGGATCTTTGTCTGTGCTGGGGATGTGTTAAACCATGGACCACTGATTCAACAATCCAAGTTAATCGTGAAGAAGACTTGATGTTGATGTTTTGACATTGAAACAAGAAAAAAGTGAATATCATAGCAAAGTAAGATAAATACTCTTCTCAAAATCAAATCAATATTTGAAATTTAGGAAACAACAAGGGCTCTCAAGATTGTTTAAAAAAGGTGAAGGACTCTCTCTCTTGTGCTCAAAGCTCGCCAAAGTCAAGTCTCTACTCTCCTGATGCGGCATAAACATGTACCAAAAATATTGCAAGTGAACAACCGTGTTAAGTTATAGTATAAAAAGTTATCGACACCACGAGGAAGGTATTTTGTAGGAGAAAATATAAATTTGGTTCTTATGTTGTGTGCGTGACAAATAGGAGTGAAGCCAACTCGCATTGAAGCTCGCCTGAATGAGATTCGCCCTCATAGCTCGCCTGCACAGCCTCGCTTGCACAGTTCCCCTGCACAGCTTGCCTCCACAGCTTCGACTACACAGCCTCGCCTGCACATTGAACTAAGCTCGCCTGATAGCTCGAAGCTCGTCTGTTTGGCTGACTCGCCAGCATGAAGGTTCGAGCTCGCTTGAAGACCAAGCTCGCCTGATAGCCTACACCTTGCCTGTGCGGACTAAGCTCGCCCAACAACTAGAAACTCGCCAGCATTGTCAGCGCCCACTTGGAGTATGGGAACATTCACATCAGTGGTCAAATCCCATGATTCAAGGGAGAAAGCATGGCGCTCCTCACCTAGCAAGGATAGGGCGGCTGATAGGACCCCCTAAGTGGTCACATCCCATAGCTAGGGCGGCTGGCTCCCTCACCCCTACTAATGGTCAAATCCCAGAAACAAGGGATGACCCATACCTTCCCTTGCCTATTTAAAGCCACTTTCAGCCAACGTGAAATAGGTTGATTAGCTACTACTTGCTTGGTTGGCTAATCTTCCAAAGGTTGAACCATTGCTCATTTGCTCTAGGCTCCCTCATTTGAAGAGACTCGTCTGAACTCTCTGACTTAAGGCTCTTAGGCTCTTTGCAAGTTCTTACATGGTAGATCTCTCCAAGCAGTTAGCCGACAAGCACAAGCCTCCGTTTGACCTCAGTTGATCGAACTCACCCAATCAAGCTTCTACTGCGTACTAAACCTCTCCTGCAATCTCGATCGAATCGTCCAAGGGAAGCAGAGTCGGTACGAGAATCGAACGAGGTATCTTATCGCAACCAAAGACTCTACGTTAAACAAAGAGGGCATTCCCTTTGCTTTTGTTGTAATTTTGATTCATTAGTTTGTACTAAGCTATTCTTATCAATACAAATGAAATTCCTATTTTGGGTTATCAAAATTTACACCTACAGAAGACGGCGACCACAGTAGGAGAAACAGTTCATTCAGATGAATTGGTGGTGGCGCAGTTTGATGAAGTTGCAGAAGGGACTATCGTCGAGTCCCTCTTCATCGAATTTGATCAAACAAAGTACGAATAATACTTGTCTTTGACTTCCTCGTGCGACAAAATATCACACGAGCACCAAAAGGTTGTGCGTGTAAGTCGGCCCAAGTAAATCAAGAGCCTTACTGGAGTAATCGTGGGGGGTTCCATTCCCCCCAAGGCGATTGATGCCAAGGACGAACATCAAATTCCCAATTCTGGCGAACTGTGTCAATCAGGCGAGCCCTCTTACTCAGACGGGCTTCGCTCCGTTGGTAGAGTTTCCAAATCTAGAGAACTCGGTGTCCTAAGCGTGCCTGACAGCTCAGGTGAGCTTTGCTTTATGAGCAAGGTTTCTAATTCTGACGAACCGCTCGAATCAGGTGAGCCCACCAAATCAGGCGAGCTCACTTACTTAGGCGGGCTTAACAATTCAGGTGAAGTTCTCAATTGTTACGAACCTTGCAAATCTGGCGAACTTAACAGTTCAGGCAAAGTTTCTCAAGCTCGCTTGATAGCCCTAGCTCGCCCATAAGTTAAAATAGGCAGATTTTACCAAGCTCTCCTGACGGCCCAAGTTCACAAGATGGCTGAACTTTGCTAACAAACCCAAGCTCACCTAACGGCACAACTTCGTCCGCAAGCCGACCTTTGCAAGAAAGGCAAAGTTGCAGCTTGCCCAACAGGTAAGCCTTAACAGGCCGAACCTCGCCAGGCCGAGCCTCGTCGACAGATACGAGCTCGCCAACAGATGCAAGCTCGCCCAACAGGCGAACCACGCCAGAGGGACGAAGCCGACCTTTTTAAGAAAGGCAAAGCTGCAGCTTGCCTAACAGGCGAGCCTTAATAGGCTGAACCTTGCCAGGCTGAGCCTCGTTGACAGATACGAGCTCGCCAACAGATGCAAGCTTGTCCAACAGACGAACCTCGCCAGACTGAGCCTCATCGACGAGCTCAAGTATTCCAAACAGGCGGACCTCGCCAAGCTTGCCTAACAGCTTGACCCCGTCTGCAAGAAGTGATAATTCGCCAAACAGGCGAACCTTACCTGCAAGAACTGGAGGTTGAACCTCGCCAACAGGCTCAAGGTCGCCGACCACGCGAACCTCGCCGGAATGAACAGACGGCTAAACTTCACCAACAGACCTAAGCTCGCCTATCTAGGCATGGTCACCTGAGTTTAACGCTTGGGAAATTTCCTAAGTGTTCCTATTTGGACTCCCCTGAGTCTCCTTCATTTGAGCGCAAGCTGTCGTCTAAGGCTCAGGCTCGCCTTGAACCTTGCATGAACGACCAGTTGGCTCGACCTTGCCAGCAACCAGCTGAAGGTCGCCTAAATGCTCGAGCTCACCTATAGTCGGCTAGAGCTCACTTACATTTCGGACCTCGCCTGTCTCGACACGGTCGGTTGGATCCGACACTTAGGGAATTTCTCAAGTGTCCTCATATCGGCTCCCTTGAGCCTCCTTCATGCGACTTCACGTCTTGTCCTTCCAACACTGGGGTTGTCACTATCAACCTACAGGGGATCTCAGGGGATGCTTGACTTACAAGCGTAGGCCCTACAAGACTTACGATGATGTGGAGCTCCCTGCTGCAACTGTAATATTCCAAAAAAAAATTCCTTGCATTAATCGGATACCGTTACCGATACCAATTCATAAATTAGTAGATTCTTTTCTTCATTGCATCTCATATAATCTTCTAGTATGAGAATTTAACTTAGCTAATTCTCATATTGTGATCTAGTTAACTAAGTCATAGCATACATACAAACTTAGCATGTAAACTTAAGTTAACCATGCTTTAAACCTTGATTAGAGATAACCAAATCATTAAATACCAAATTTGAACACTCTAATTAACATAATTATTTAATTTTGGTCAGCCATGTTAGTGGGAGTATTTTACATTTTAAACCCTCAAAAAACTCATTATTGCAAGAGATAAGTGCATGGGGAAAAAGCTAGTCAACCACTCAACCTTTCACATCTCTTACTCTTCCAAGAAAATCCTATCATGTCTCTCTCTCTCTCTCTTTCACTCTATATCAGAAATTCTTTCATGAAGAAATTATTTCTGTTCTAAAACTATATCTTCGTGGCTTTCATTTAAGACCCTGTTTGTTTAATTCTGAGATCATTTACTTATTTGAAAGTATGGTTTAACTCAGTGCATGTGTCTGAAACTGTCTGCCTGAGTTATGTCATTTGTAAAGAGCATATATCTCAACCTAAACCATGCATGCATAAAATTCTTTCTGATTTAGAAACTAGACTTTCGTGGCTTTCATTTGAGACCCTGTTTGCTTAATTTTGAGATCATTTACTTATTTGAAAGTATGGTTCAACTCAGTGCATGTGTCTGAAACTGTCAGCCTGAGTTATATCCTTTTTAAAGAGCATATATCTCAACATATGCAATGCATGCATAAAATTCTTTCTATTCCTAAAACTAGACTCAATTGTCTTTCTGTTGATAAAAGTTTTAATTAATTTGAGTAACGTTTGGTAAGTCTAAACCTAGTTCTAATACCTAGTATATGTACTGGTAATTCCAGTCTACCCCCTTGTATTGTTTTGCATGTAACATGCATTATAAAATTAAAAGTTTGATGAAACTAATTGGACATGGAATCTAACCCATCGTATCACTTATCTACCAAATATGACCTCATTTGTATAGTGTTAAGTACCCGAAATAAATTATTCATTTTAGATAGTAACCTATGTTTTTCTGCTACAGTTTTGATATGTGTAGTTTGCTGAGAGCATAACTCTTACTATACACAATGCATTGATGTAAAAGTTTTATATTCTGAAATTATACTCATAATGGAGTTATTTGAGACTAGTTTCATGCATTTTGGACATCAATTGCTGTACCATCTATTCACCTATATCTGCTGCATGTACACTACTTAGGTTGCTGTGCATATTAGAGATATTATATGCAATCATCTAAGGTGTAGCTTATACCATGATATAAGTTTTAAGTTAAAGTTTTAAAATACATAGCGTCTAGAATCTCATGTGGGTATACATGTATATATAGGACAGAGAATCTTGGATTCATTCGTTGGCCGAGAGGATCCCGACATAATCGGTAGGAAACCTTTCATTGTTTCCTCTCAAGTCTTTGAGAGTTCGATTGATTACTTTCTTGAAATTCCTGCGAGTTAGTTTCCCATGCTAATTGTATACCTTATCATTTCCTAATATTCCTATTTGATTCACCTCATGCATGGGCTCGTTGTTGATTGGTTAATCATTGTTGTCCTAATGTTGTTTATTTCAGTTTTATACCTTCGATGTCCTTGAATGATTTCATTGCAACAATTCAAATTGATTTGATGGTTCAACTATTGATAATGATAGTATTCCTCTCTTCGTTGATGATTGATTGTCTATATTCTTGGATTATGCCCTGTGTGAAGTAAGCTTCACCGGTGGGTGGTAATGTTATAGTGTCCCAGTGGGACAATGCCCTGTGTGAGGACGCTCACCGGTGGGTGTATTAAAGCATGAGCGGTTTATTGATTATCCCATGATTGGGGAGTTTGGAATCCTGAATATTAGACCTTGATTATTCATCTTTACATGTTATTTCACTTCGGTCAATGATTACGATATAAGAATGGCAACTTAATGTTGAGACCCTGTTGTTCAAGTTTGATATCTATGTCTATCATTTTCATTCGTTCCCTTGGATTGTACCCGAGATTTTTATGGTTACCTATTGGGCCTTAGGCTCACCCCTATTGTTTCTGAATCCACTCGCAGGTCATACAACTGGCAAGGATAAGGGCATTGCAGACCCTGAATTTGAAGATTAGCTCCAGAGGAAAATCTTAGTAGGAGTTAATTTATGTTCACTTTTGTAGTACCTTTGACTTATAAAACATGTATTAATGTTGTAGCCACTGCTATTATTGTAATGTTTTGTATTACCCTTTAGTTCTCTTCTATTTTGGTATTCAATGGACTCTGCTGTCAACCTCGTGATCTTGGGTATTGCATATGCCTCTCTACTGCTTTATTTTTCGCCCTTTAGTATATCTATGTTGTGATGTGCATAAAGATTTAGCAGGTCGACCCTTCTTATTACAGATAGGTCATGCTCAAATTTTTATGTACCTCCCAGAGGAGGGGCGTTACACAGTGGTATCTGAGCACAGGTTGACACCTTAAGAGTCCTACATTGAAATACCTAGGGGATGTAGGGATCTTTCTAGTCGGTGTCAAACACCAGTCATGGAGGAATTATCTTTCCATGACATTCTTGTGATATCTAGATTTCTGTTAGGTTGGTTTTTTACTATTGGAGGCTGATAGATGACTTTTGGCAGGAATGGCAGATTCAGATTCGAGTGTTTCTAAGATGGAAGGATCCATTAGTAGCGGGAAGGTGTGGTCAACACTTTCAGAGGATTGGGAGATCAGCTCTGAGGAGACTGACCCAGAGGAGATTTTTGTGGAGAGAGTGGATTACTCCCTGATTGGCCATTATACCCGTGGGCGGTTGGCGAAGAGGGACGAGGAGGAGGACCCGATAGAAGAGGATCCCGAGGAGGAGGACCCGATAGAAGAGGATCCCGTGGAGGAGGACCCGATAGAGGAGGACCCCGTGGAGGAGGACCCGATAGAGGAGGATCCCGAGGAGGAGGACCCAGAGGAGGACCCCGAGGTTCCTATGGATGATGAGGAGCCCATGGAGTGGCAATTTGAGGTGGCACCAGAGCCTCTACTTGGTGAGATCCTAGAGGGAGTTCCACTTGGTTGGGAGCTTGACCTAGATGAGGAGGATTGGGCATGGGAGGATAAGCCGATGGAAGAGGATCCTGCAAAGGACGATGAGTAGAAGGAGATCTGCCTCGACGGTAGTGAACCACAGCCGACTGAGGCCTCTGATACGGAATCTACTTCTAGCAGCCCTTCCACCTCTTCCTAGAGGTTGACCCATTGGGTCACTAACCTTAGGAATCTTACTACTTTTGGCTTTTGGGTGGACACCCAAGTGTGGTGTATTTTGGGACTGCATACTTTTTATTTATATATTAGATATGGATTATTGTACTTTTGTAGAACTCTTGTATGGATGAATAGGTGTATGTTAATATTATATCAATGAAAAGCTTTTGGAGAAATCAGTACTCTAAGTTGATTGTTGAAGTTCCTTATATATATATTATGCGAGCAATGAAATATTTCTGAGTGAGGTACTTTGAATAGTCTGTGGAATCTGAACTTTTGCTGCTATATTTTCATATAGATAATGGTGAGAACAAGAGCAAATCAGACCTAAAATGAGGAAGGACATCACCTGGAGAATATTGAAGAAGGATCTTCTGTTCCTATCGGAATGAGAAGGAATGCCGGCAAACGGCCTATTGATCAAGAAGAACCAATGCAAGACCCATTGGAAAGATTGGCAGAGATCCTCGAGCAGCGTATAAATCCTAGAGGCAACCAACCAACACCTGCTATCTCAGCCCTAGAACAGTTTCGGAAGCTCACACCTCCATCTTTTTTGGGTACCACCGACCCTTTGGTGGCGGAGGATTGGATTTTACAAATGGAGAAGATTTTTACAGTCTTAAATTGTGCAGAGGAGCAAAAGGTGTCATTCGCTGCCTTTATGTTCAGAGGGGAAGCTGAACATTGGTGGAGGGCAACCTTAAGATTAGAAAGGGATGCCCAGAGACAGATTGATTTGGATAGATTTGTGGATCTTATGAATAAGAAATATGTCCCGGAAAGTGTTAGGGATCAGTGGGCTATTGAATTTCAAGGATTGCAACAAAATAACATGACGGTCCAAGAGTATGAGGCTAAGTTTACTCAACTATCAAGGTTTGCTCCACATTTGATCGCTGAAGAATCAGATAAGGCCAAGAAGTTTCAAAGGGGACTCAGGGGAAATATCAGAGGGAAACTAGTGGCCCTCAGAATCAGGAACTACGCAGAACTGGTGGAGACTGCGTTTGAAATTAAGAAAGACCTGCTAGAGTATCAGGAGATCCACAATAAGAAGCAGAGTTCAATTAAACGCCCACGAACAGAAGGAGGTCCCACAACCGATAAGTCAGCATCGAATCAGCCCGGGAGGTCAGCGACAGCAAAATTTCCCTTTCCTCGTGATCGAGCAAATCAGCCAAATAAGTCAGCAGCCTGCCCTAGATGTAGCAATCATCACTCTGGATATTACAAACATCACCGTGCATGTTTCGAGTGTGGTCAACCTGGGCACGTCAAGAGAGATTGTCCAACCTTAAGGAATCAAGCAATAACAGAGCGAGCACCAAGAGGAGATCACGCGGGTTGAGCTAATGCCTCACAGCAATCAAATGCTCCCCAGCGGAAGGCTCAGTCCAACCAGAGTGTGCAGCAGAACCAAAGGAACCAAGGAAGAGTTTTTGCCCTGACAAGGAAGGATGCACAAGCATCACCATCTGTAGTGGAAGGTACAGTTCCCATATGTTCATTCACCGCTCATGCACTTTTCGACCCTGGATCTACACACTCTTTTGTATCACCTCACTTTGCTAGGAATTTTCCCAATTCACCGACACTATTAAGTAGTGAGATAATTGTGTCCACACCTATGGGTGGTAGTCTCCTAGCAACATATGTTTATGAGAATTGTGGAGTTTTAGTGAGTGATCATGTCATGAATGCAGACATTGTATGCCTAGACATGTCAGATTTTGATGTTATCCTAGGAATGGATTGGTTAGCATCTCATCATGCAACTATAGACTGTTTGAGAAAACTGATAAAGTTTAAACCACAAGCGGAGGCGAGTTTTGTTTTCCAAGGGGAAAATAGAAGACCACTCGCGCACCTAATCTCATTTATGAAGGCTAATAAATTGTTGAGGCAAGGTTGTAGTAGATATTTAGCTTGTGTGATAAGTGACCAATTGAATGAGAAAAAGCTTTTAGATATACTTGTTGTAAGAGATTACCCGGATGTCTTTCCAGAAGATTTGCCAGGATTGCCTCCAGATCGGGAGATAGAGTTTGCCATAGACTTGGTCCCAGGGACCACTCCTATATCTAAAGCCCCTTATAGATTGGCGCCAGTTGAGATGAAGGAACTAAAGGAACAACTTCAAGAGTTATTGGATAAAGGATTCATTAGACCCAGCGTGTCTCCATGGGGAGCACCAGTCTTATTTGTGAAAAAGAAAGATGGGAGTATGAGACTCTGTATAGATTACAGAGAGTTGAATAAATTAACCATTAAGAATAAGTATCCACTCCCAAGGATAGATGATCTATTTGATCAGCTTCAAGGAGCTTAATATTTTTCAAAAATTGATTTAAGGTCAGGGTACCATCAGTTAAAGATTAAGCCTGATGACGTAGCAAAAACAGCATTCAGGACTCGCTACGGTCACTATGAATTTTTAGTGATGCCTTTTGGACTGACTAATGCGCCAGCCGTATTCATGGATCTGATGAATCGGATATTCAAACAATATTTGGATCAATTTGTGGTGGTTTTCATTGATGACATATTGATCTATTCTAAGAGTTACCAAGAACATGAAGAACATTTGAAGATTGTATTGCAAATCCTAAGAGAGCAACAGCTATATGCAAAGTTTAAGAAGTGTGAATTCTGGCTAGAAAAGGTGATGTTTTTAGGCCATGTGATCACAAGAGATGGGATATCCGTGGATCCAGCGAAGGTTGAAGCTGTCATGAACTGGCCGCGTCCCACCTCAGTGACTGAGATTCGTAGCTTTTTGGGACTAGCAGGATATTATAGAAGATTTGTTAAAGACTTTTCCCAATTAGCAGCCCCTTTAACTTATTTGACTCGTAAGAATGTCAAGTATAATTGGAGTAAGAAATGTGAAGAGCATTTTCAGGAGTTGAAGAAACGATTGGTAACTGTTCCCATCCTCACTATCCCTATGAGTTCAGATAAGTTTGTGATATATAGTGATGCATCTTCCAAAGGTTTAGGTTGTGTTCTAATGCAGAATGAGAAGGTAGTGGCTTATGCCTCCAGGCAATTGAGACCTCATGAGAAGAATTACCCCACTCAAGATCTGGAATTGGCTGCTGTGATTTTTGCCCTGAAGATATGGAGACACTATTTATATAGGGTATCATGTGATATTTATACAGATCACAAGAGCCTAAAGTATATATTTACTCAGAAGGAGATTAACATGAGGCAAAGAAGGTGGTTGGAATTGCTAAAAGACTACGATGTAAATATTCTTTACCATCCAGGTAAAGCAAATGTAGTAGCAGATGCTCTCAGTCGGAAGAATCATATTGCATCAGCTTGTTTGCTAACTAAACAAGCCGAGTTAAGTAAGGAGCTTGAGAGAATGGAGATTGAAGTTAGAAAGTATTCTTCTGGAATGAAGATTTGTCAGATAAGCCTACAACCTACTCTGTTGGATCAAATCAAGGAGCGACAGAAGGAAGACAAGGAGCTATGTGAGATAAGGAAGAAGGTGGAACAAGGAAAATATTCAGACTTTAAGATTCAAGATGGTGTTTTGAAGATGGGTAATCGCCTTTGTGTACCCAATGATGGGGAGCTTAAGGATCAGATATTGAGAGAAGCTCACCAGGCCCTATATGCTCTTCATCCGGGTAGCACCAAGATGTATCAGAACCTCCGACAAAACTTTTGGTGGAACCGCATGAAGGAGGAGATAGCTGAATTTGTATCAAAATGTTTAACATGCCAACAGGTGAAGATTGAACATCAGAAACCATCAGGACTATTACAACCTTTGCCCATTCCAGAATGGAAATGGGATCACGTCACCATGGATTTTGTTACTGGTCTACCCCGATCAACAAAAGGAGAGGATGCCATATGGGTGGTAGTTGACTGCCTGATCAAGTCAGCGCACTTCATACCCTACAAGATGTCGTATACCATGGAGAAGTTGACCAGCTTATACATTGAAGAGATCGTGAAGCTCTATGGGATTCCCATATCCATTGTATCAGATCGAGACCCCCGTTTCACCTCAAGATTTTGGAAGAGCCTACATCAAGCTTTGGGGACTAAACTGAAGTTAAGCACTTCAGCACATCCTCAAACTAATGGACAATCTGAGAGAACGATACAGACCCTGGAGGACATGCTGAGAGCTTGCACCTTAGATTTTGGAGGCAATTGGGCTACGCATTTGCCGCTAGTAGAGTTCGCCTACAATAATAGCTTTCATTCTAGCATTGGCATGGCACCTTATGAAGCCCTATATGGGAGGCGATGTAGATCCCCTATCTGTTAGGAAGAGACTGGTGATCGTCGACTACTTGGACCAGACGTAATCCAGGAGACGACTGAGAAGATCCAATCTATTCGGCAACATATGCAGACGGCCCAAAGTAGGCAAAAGAGCTATGCAGATCGTCGATGCAAGGACCTAGAATTCCAGGTTGGTGATCATGTGTTTCTAAAGGCTACACCAATGAAAGGAATAACAAGAGGTGGCAAGAAATGCAAACTCCGTTCGAGATACCTTGGGCTATTCGAAGTTTTGGAGAAGATCGGACCTGTAGCCTACCGGCTAGCCTTGCCCCCAGAATTGGAGAAGATTCATAACGTGTTCCACGTCTCAAACCTGAAAAAGTACGTACCAGACCCCAGACACATCATTTCACACTAAGCCTTGACCCTGCGGGAGGATCTATCTTATGAAGAACGACCGGTTCGAGTGCTAGGCTTTAAGGAGAAGCAGCTGAGAAACAAATCCATATTGCTGGTTAAAGTTTTATGGAATAATAGAGGCGTTGAGGAGGCAACATGGGAACTAGAATCTAAGATGCGAAAAACATATCCACATTTATTTTGAGGGTACGTAAAAAATTTCGGGGACGAAATTTCCTTAAGGGGGGAAGTATGTAATATTCCAAAAAAAAAATTTCCTTGCATTAATCGGATACCGTTACCGATACCAATTCATAAATT
>BQKN01061694.1:16217-32809 GCA_022839385.1 Asparagus kiusianus | reverse complement strand
TTACATTTTTTCACTTAACCCCAAATAGTTTTTAGGAGTAAACCCCGTAATAACGGATGATTATAACTTTCAGATTTTTTTGCAGAGGTTTAAATGAATTTTTTGGATTTATTACGAGATAGAGATTGTTTGAAATTTTAAGATTTTAAAGAGGATTGTTGGTAATTATTAATCTTTTTGTTGTTTTTCATATTTTTAATTAAAAGGGTCTACTGGCAATTTTCATATTTTTAGGGGATTGTTTTCAATTTTAGACATTAAAGGTGCTATTTGTAAATTTTTTAAATTTATGGTCTTTTTTGTATTTTTATATATTTTAAGTGATTTTTTTGAAAAATTTGGATTTTTCAGGGTATTGCTTATAATTTTCAAATTTAAAAGTGGGTTGTTTGTATTTTTTATTTTTTCAAGGTGTTTTTGTAGTCTTTTATTTTTTCAAGGTTTGTTTGTAATTTTAGAATTGTTAGGGGGGTCATTATAATTTTAGGCTCTTTTTATAATTTTTAGGTTTTTTTAGAGATTTGTTTCTAATAACCTGATTTGTTAGGGAGTATTCTATAATTTTTTATGAATTTAAAAGGGGTTGCTTATAACTTTTAAATTTTTGTGCATGTTGTTTGTAATTTTGGATTATAAGGAAGCTTTTTATAATTTTCATATATTTTAGGGTTGTTTGTAATTTTATGAGTTAGGTTGCAAATAAGAATGATTTGAGGGGTGTATAGAGGGTTAACTTTTATTAATGTAAAATTATTGGGCACTACTATGAAGGTTCAGCGTAAAAATTCAAAATATTTTAAGAGTTTTTATGAAATTCTCAAATTTATTGGTGGTTTAGTGAGAGTTGCAGACGTTATGGGAGCTTGGTGCCAAATGCCCAAATTTATGGGAGGTTTATTAAAATTTACCTCTTAAAAAATTAAGGAGAGCCACATGAACTTTTTAGATTTTTTTAATTATGGATAGTTATAATATGATTAGAATTACCAAATATTTGATTATCATAAATTTCTTTTTTTTGTTTATTGATAGAATTTTCTAATTATAAATATAAATAATTTTAAATTGATGTGAATTCTTAAGAAGATAGAATTGATTGTACACGTATCATCTTCTAATAGAATAAAGAGATACATAACTTTTTTATTGGAGATTTGACATGTGATAGTTTTATATACATATGGTATTTTTGATGCCCTTAAGAATAGTTCACTAATTTCTCGCTGTTACAAAAAGACTAAGTAAATGCTGTCGTGCAACGAATGAATCAATCAATTTATTTTAAGGAATTTTAGCCGTACATCTTCATATTTGTCACCAGCTCTATATTCCTCCTCATGTTTTCTATATTTTCTTTAGCGACTTAAAAATCATTTTTCATGTGATAGCTAGCTAATATTAAATTCAATACTGAACTTCTATGTATACTTTGTTTGGTTCACTGATTGTAATTTCAGCAAATGTTATATGCAAGAAATATTGCATGTTGGATTTGTTGCAAGAAATAAACATAATTTTTTTGTTTGGATGTCTACATTTTTGTTGTGAAAAATGTATTTCCAAATTCAAATCTAATGGTTGGTTATTGCAAAAATTGTTAGATTCGCATTTTTTTGGAGTAAGAAATGCACATCCATTTCAATTTGTTGATGCCTGTGGCTAAATCTGAAATAAAACAGATAACTCTGTTAGATAGTTGAAGTGTTATATTTTTAAAAACTTTTTCAAGTTTAGTTGCTATGCGTTTATGAAACGCTATACTTAAAGCAATATTTGGCCTACTCCTGTGCAAGGATCCCAAGGCCAAGCTGCTTTCAGGAAGAGCAGTACAGTACGCTGGTGTGCACCGACCAAGTACTGTCAAAATCTCCTCGATCTATAAGACCTTTCGGTCAAGGCAAAGATCTCCTCGATCTGTTAAACCTATCGGTTCAAAACCTTTCTGTTCAGACAAAGATCTCATTGATTGTTAAAACTTTTCGGTTCAAAACCTTTCGGTTCAGGCAAAAATCTTTCGATCTGAAAAAAACTTTCGGTTAAAACAAAGACCTTACAATCTATAAAAACCTTTCGGTCGGGCGCAGATTAAAGCTTGCACGCTTTCAAACTCTGCAGTAGCAGCACAACAGCTCAATAGATTTAACACCTCAATGAGTTCGAGTATCCCCAAGAGCTACCCCAAGGGGCACTATTTATAGGTCTCTAAGGCCAGCTCAAGGGTCACAAACAGTCATAAATATGACTGTTACAAATCATAATGATAATTATGATTGTAACAACAAATGAATTGATTGATGTAACTGCTGCATGCAGGCTTAATTGCTGCATGTAGTAATGACTGAACGCGAGATTTGCGTTTCTACACAACACGAGGGTCGCATTCCCTCTCACAAACGTGATGGTTGCACCTCGTGTGAACGCGAGAGTCGCGTTCCCTTGCTGCAAAGCAGCCTGCGAGGCGGCCGCAGTGGCAGCCAACGTGGCACCAAAGGGTACCACCTAGTCCTAATGCCTCCGTGTGAAGTGCAAAATGCTCCTTACAAAGCTCCACTTAGCGCCTTAGCCTGATTCGCCCCGATCCCCGACCCATTAGCCCATGGCCCATGGTCTACGACCTACAGGCCCATGGCCCATGACCCACGACCCATTAGAACTTATGAGGGATTAATTGAATAAAAACAATTCTCGGTTTGTCATTGGCAAGCCTCGAACACAGGAGCTTTTGAAACACCAAAACTTTAATTGTCCGCTACGCTACGAAGGGTTTCTAAAAAATACCAGTAATTAATAAATACATAGTTTGAAAACTCATTTTTGAAAAGCAATTTTGACCAAAAAATCCAACAATTCCCTACAAGTTTTTAAATTAGTTTTGTGTAACGGTGCCGTTATTTCAATCATTGTGCATAAGGTAGATGTCGCAAGGACTTGAATCCCCTTTAGACCAATTGAATAAAAGATAGATGCATGGTATCGTATAGACTTGAACCAGTATATGTCTAAAAATCCAGCGATCACACAAGATTAAACTCATCTGTGGTAGTTTTTACTTTGAACCGCACTTGCATTTGAATTTGCCTTAGCCTTGCCCATTTATAGCCTTGTGCATGTCCTGGTTTCTGCTAGGGCTCTAGGCATCTTTCCACAAGACACCTTAGGAGACGACCAAAACTCTACCCAAGCATAGGTGAGTCCTTTAGACATGTTTCCTTATCAAACATCTCGCATCCGAGATACTTTGAACTCATTAAGGCTTAAGAGGCATCCTCTCTCATGATAGGATTCTAGGTGAGTCCTTTAGGCGTGTTTCCTATCTAACACCCCGCATGCGAAATGCTTTAGGCTCATTAAGGCTTAATAGCCATCCCCTTTACATGATAGGATCATCGGTGAGTCTTTTAGGCATGTTACTTATCCAACAGCCCGCATCTGAAATGCTTTGGACTTATTAAGGCTAAACAATCATCCTTTATACTATGATAGGATTTCAATTGTAAATCTTACTTGAGTTTTGAACTAATCATCTTGTCATTAGTAGTATAAGCTTTGAACTAATAACTTGATGTAAATGGTAAGTATTTGTAAGACTCACCAAACTTTACAAATCTTACTTGACTTTTGAACCAATTATCTTATCATTAGTAGCATAAGCTTTGAACTAATAACTTGATGTACATGGTAAGTTGTTTGGTAGGAAAAATTGAAAGAAAAAAATTGAGAATTGAAATTATATTATTCTCTCTAACAGACTTAGAAAAAGAATAAATTACAATTCTCTTGATGTAATATCTCTCTAACTGACTTACAAAAGAAATTACAATCTTCTCGATTGGTTTCTCGATTTACAAAAGAGAGAAGAGATCGACGGAGACTATTTCCTTTGTTTAACCTGGGTTCTTCTTGGTGTCGATAGAATGCCTCCCTCGATGTTTGTGTCGAGTTTGCTTTCCGTTGATGATCCGAATACTTCACCTCGTGGAACATTATCTTTGCCTCTTTACTCGAAGTCTTGGACGAACTTACATAACAAGTTTGAAAATCTTAACGAGTTTGAGAACTCAGAATGAGTTTTGAAAGAGCTCTTTAAAAGAGTTGATTGATTTAACTGAAATTGGTTTGTAAGCCAAGATTGATGAAAGCTCTAAGAACAACTCCGAGGGTGTGAAGATTACCGAGATCCTTCTTCTGCCAAGAAGCCTTGTGCCGATCTTAATTCTCTAGAAATTCCCCTCCAAAGGACCAGCCCTAATTAAGTTAAAATTTTAGCTATTTATAAGAGATTAAGGGGTGTAACCACTCCCTGAATCCGCTCCTAAGTGTGGCAGAAATCCCTCAAATCGTGGGGAGAAAACAGTTTCTGGAACCGTACAACTCGTGTTTGAACAAGTCAAATGCAGGTCTCGTTGCTAGGCATGAATTTTGCATTCGAACGCAACATCTGGAATCTGTGCCTGCGACATCTGAAAGCTACGTCTACGGTGTCTGGAAGCTACGTTGGTAGCGTTTGAAAGCTACGTTGGTAGCGTTTGAAAGCTGTGTTGGCAGCTAGATTTGAGCTGCGTTTGCGGCTGGGTTTGAGCTGTATTTGCTGCTGGATTTGAGCTACGTTTGAGGCTGGATTACGCAGTGGTTGTGTCATTTTGACTCTGGAACGTAGAGGCGAGCCTCAGGCGAGCTTCAGGCAAAGTCTAATATTTAGTCGAAGTCCAGTCTTGCATACGGACTTCAGAACATAACTTGCTATGAAGAACATGTAATAACTTTCAAACCGTAAGTCGGAATTAAACGAATTATATATGAAAATTGACTATCTCGATGAGACAGAGTCGACCAAACCAACCAAAAGGTTTGGTTTACTCTCATCCATTTCGCTAAATTCCTTACAGTTTGAGAGATATCTACGTTTTAATTTGAAGAGACCATCAATTTGTAGTCTCTTTTGCTAGATCGTTACAAAGATCGTCATCCTGTAACCTTCGTCTTAGCTCCTTAAAAATATGAGAGTCATCAGATTGTAACTCCCGATGTTGATTGTGAAGGCTTTTGAATTAGAGCTTTCATCGGTTATTGTGAAGGTCGTCAGATTATGACCTTTATCGATCTACGTGAAAATTTTTAAATTGTAGTATTCTAGAAGCCGTCAAATTGTAACCTCTATCATTAGTGTTTGATAGGGATCAGCTATCTGTAGTAATTTTTAGATAGCCTACATAAATATTTATAAGACTCACAAAACTTTGAGACCCATTCCAGCAGATGTCCTTTCGACTATGTCTTTTTTCAGACCCTTAGTCAAAGGATCAGTCACATTCTCTAAAGACCAGACATCAATCATAGAGATGACTCCTTGGTAAATGAGTTCTCTCAAATAGCCATGCTTCAGACGAATGGTCTGCTTCTTTCCATTGAACATCGAGTTCGCTGCCACAACACTCGCCGCCTGATTATCACAATAGATAGTAATTATGCCTTACAATTCTATCAATGTAAGGTCTTGGAGAAAACAACTGAGCCACTCAGCTTCATCTCTTGCAGTAAAAAGTGTAAAGAACTTAGATTCCATTGATGACTGTGCAATCATAGTCTGCTTCTTAGACTTCTACGAGACGGCAGCTCCATCTATGATAAAGACAAAACCTCCAGTAGATTTGCACTCATCTGGTTCCGAGCACCAACTAGCATTTGAATAGCCTTCGATTATAGCCGGATATGCAGTATAGAATATGCCCAGACCTGTAGTTCCTTTCAAGTATCTCATAATATCTGAATAACATCCTAATGAAGCTTTCTAGGATTACTTATGAACCTAATAAGCATTCCTACAGTGAATGCTATGTCAGGTCTTGTGCAGCTCATCGCGTACATAAGACTCCCAATCATCTTTGAGTACCTTAGCTGCTCTACTCATCTTCTAGTATTCGGTCGTAGCTTCTTATTGTAATCATACGACACTAACAGTTCTGACAGGTCGTAGTAGCCATATTTTCTTAGCATGCTCTCAACATAATGTGATTGAGACAAACCAATATCCTCTATAGAGTATATGATTTTGATTCCAAGAATTATGTTTGTAGTTCCAAGGTCCTTCATGCTAAACTATGCCGAAAGAAATTTTTTTGTAGATATTAATATCTCCAAATCACTCCCGATGATGGGCATATTATCCACATAAAGGCATATAACCACCACCTTTTCTTCAGTGACCTTGATGTATAGGCACTTTCCAGATTCACTAACTTGATACCCATTGTTGCGAACAACCCCATCGAACTTCTCATTACTAGAGTTTCGGTGCCTGCTTAAGTCTATATAGAGACTTAACAAGTTAACAAACTTTACTAGCTGGAGCATCAAGTCCTTTTCGTTTTTCCATGTAGGTCTCTTCCGTGAGATCTCCAATGAGAAAGTTAGTCTTCACATCCATCTGATGTATAACAAACTTTTTTATTGTCGTCCATACGATAAGCACTCTGATGGTAGTACTCCTACAAACTGGTGCATAGATATCAAAGAAATTTATTCCTTCTTTCTGAGAGAATCCTTTTGCCACCAGTCTTGCTTTGTACTTCTCAATAGTACCATCAGGATAAAGCTTTTTTTTGAAGATCCACTTGCAACTGATAGGCCTTGCACCTTCAGGTACATCCACCAGCTCCCAAGTGTAATTTTGGATCAACGAATCTATCTCATCATTTATAGCTTCTTTCCACAAAAGAACGTCTCTGCATTTCTTCTTAAAAAGTTTGTGGATCTCCTTCCACATTATTAGTGATGAAGTTATATCCAAAATCTTTCTATCTCCTGACACGCTTGGAAGGTGGTTTGATAACTCCTTCATCATTAACACTTTTAGTTTCTCGCAAAACTGGCTCCTCTAGTGCTTCTGACATACTAGCATTCTCTGCATCCCGAGCATCAGTGATCTCTGGAGCATCTGACATACCAGCATTCTCTGGTATATCTTTGAGCAATAAACCTTTATCCTTGATAAACTTGCCTCAAAGAATTCTGCATCCTGAGCTTCAATGATAGAGTTGATTCCAAAGTCTAGGAATCTGTAAGCATCGATATCTTCAGCAAAGTCAAGAAACACACAACTTTTTGCCTTTGGTCCGAGCTTAGGCATTCTGATACCTGGAACTCAAACATATGCGAAACACCCCTATACTTTGAGACTATCCAAAGGATCTGGATATCCCAACCATAATTGATGAGGAGTACTGACAGTTTTGGAATAGGGTACTCTGTTCAGAATCCAGTTTTCCATTAGCATAGCATCTCCCCAATAGCAGGTAGGTAGGCCAGATGTGATAAGCATCGAATTCACCATCTCGGTCAATGTACGATTCTTCCTTCTGCAATCCTATTGGATTGCGGAGAATACAGAGTAATAGTTTTAGCAATGATTCCATGCTCATTGAAATATTCTTTCAACTCCTTAGATCGGTACTCTGCTCCTCTGTCGCTCCTGAATCTTTTCACTTGAAGTCCAAGCTGCTTCTCCACACGAGTCCGAAACTCGATAAACTTGCTGAAGGCTTTATGTTTAGATTTTAGCAGGTAGACGTGGTAGAAGCGAGAATGATCATCAATGAAGGTGATGAAGTACTTCATGCCGCCTCGAGTGACAAAGCTCTTAAAGTCACAAGTATCTGAGTGAATCAGATCCAATACGTTGGTGCTCCTTGTGACCCTTGGAAAGGGCTTCCTTGTCAGTTTCTCTTGCGCGTAAACTTCACACTTCTCAGGTTTGTTACCCTCACATTTTGAAAGTAATCATAACTTCTCCATGCTAGACAGTTTTCTATATTTTACAAGTCCCAGTCTATTTTGCCATAACACACAAGAGTAAGCAGAAAAGGATATTTCATTTATAACTGAGTTGGGTACAATAGTACTAATCTTATACATATCATTAGTACGATATGCATTTCTAAAATACATTTTCTTAAAAGATAGTAAAGCCTTTCCTTCTTGAAAATCCAACCTCATACCTGCGTAACATAGCAGGCTTCCAGAGACTAAGTTTTTGGCAATTGTGAGAACATGTTTTACATCCTTCAATGTGAGAGTCTTCCATGAAGAGAGAGTTAGCACCACAATCCCAGTTCTAAGAACATACACTACAGAACGATCAGCCATTGATACGTTCTCTTTGGCAGCAACATAAGAAGAGAACAAATCTCAGTTGGAGTAGACATGACAGGTAGAAAATGTGTCTAACCACTAACCAGAGATGTTGTTGAGAGTTATCACCTGAAATAGCATAGCCACACAATTGTCAACTTGATTAACTTTGTGTTGTTCCCTTCTTTGGTGCTTTGCAGTCCTTGGTAAAATGTCATTGCTTCCCACAGTTGAAGTATTTACCGCTCTTCTTAAACTCTTTCTTCTGAACATTTAGATTATTCGGGTTTTGGTTCTTCTTTTTGTTAAATGACTTCTTATTCTTCTTCTTGGAAGAAGAACTAGTACTCTTCTCAGAGTTAGCAGCAACCATGTTCGCAGATGCTTTTTGCTTAGCAAGGAGCTCATTCTTCATGTGAGTCTGAATCTCATCCTCGATCCGAATGAACCTCTTCAAATCAAACAGAGTCACATGTCCTTTCCTTCTTCGAATGTCAGTGGAGAATGACATCCAAAATAGAGAAAGATTGTTAATAATTACACCAGAAATAAAGGTTTGACAATGATTGATCTTTTCATCCTTCAGCTTCATAACAAGTTTTTAAAGCCCTTTGACTTGAGGCAAAACCTCAGTGTCATCTTCAAATTTAAAGTCCAGAAACTTATTAATGAGGTGAGACTTGAACAGCTTCTTCTCATCCTTGTACTGATCCTCTAAAGCATTTCAGATTTCTTTTGCGGAGGGCTTGTTGGTGTAAGCATCTGCTAAATAATTGGCTAGGCAGTTAATGAGATAAATCCTGCAAAAGTGAACATATCTAGCATAAGAGGCTTCAGACTCAGAATCTTCTTCAGAGTCGGGTTTCTCTTCCAAAAACCACATAGTAGATTTTCAGGAGTTGTATCCCGAAAATCACTTTTCGACGCCATACGTTAAAGTTGGATCCGTCAAAGTTCTCTAACTTAAGAAAGTCCACTCCACGTGTCCTCGCGGGATCCATTGTAGATCAGAAATAATGCTTTAAGATTGTTGACATCTGTGGATAAATCTAGAATAAAACTGATAAATCTGTTAGATAGTTGAAGTGCTTTATTTTTAAAAAAAATTCAAGTTTAACTGCAGTGCGTTTATGAAACACTGTGTTTAAATTAATATTTGGCCTACTCCGGTGCAAGGATTCTAAGGCCAAACTGTTTCCAAAAATAACAGTACAGTACACTAGTGTGCACCGACCAAGTACTATCAAGATCTTCTCGATCTATAAGTCCTTTCGCTCAAGGCAAAGATCTCCTCGATTTGTTAAACCTTTCGGTTCAAAACATTTCGGTTAAAACCTTTCTGTTCAGGCAAAAAATCTCATTGATCTGTTAAAACCTTTCGGTTCAGGCAAAAATCTTTTGATTTGAAAAAATCTTTCGGTTACAACTTTTCAGTTAAAAAAATCTTTTGGTTCAGGGCTATGTCCTTCGGGCACAGACTAAAGCTTGCACGCTTTCAAAGTCTGCAGCAGCAACACAACAACTCAATAGATTCAACATTTCAATGTGTTCGAATATCCCCAAGAGCTGCCCCAAGGGGCACTATTTATAGGCCTCTAAGGCCAGCTCATGGGTCACAAACAATCATAAATATGACTGTTACAAATCATAATGGCAATTAGGATTGTAATAGTAAATGAATTGATTGTTGTAATTAAATACTGCATGCAGGCTTAATTGCTGCATGTAGTAATGCTTGAACGCGAGATGTGCGTTTCTACGCAATAGGAGGGTCGCGTTCCCACTCACAAACGCAATGATTGCACCTTGTGTGAACGCGAGAGTCGCGTTCCCTTGCTGCGAAGCAGCCTGCAAGGCGGCCCATGGCCTACAACCCACTAGAACTTATGAGGGATTAATTGAATACAAATAGTTCTAATCAAAGTGCGCCTTACAAAGTGCCACTTAGCACCTCAGCCCGATTTGCCCTGATCCTGGCTCATTGGCCCACAGCCCATGAGCCCACGGGTCTACAGCCCACGGCCCATGACCCATTAGAACTTATGAGAGATTAATTAAATAAAAATAATTCTCAGCTTATTATTAGCAAGCCTCGAACACAGGACCTTTTGAAACACTAAAACTTTAAGTTTCCGCTATGCTACTAAGGATTTCTGAAAAATACTAGCAATTAAAAAATACGTAGTTTGAAAAGTCATTTTTGGAAAGCGGTTTTGACCAAAATAATTCAACACAATTAAGTGTTTGTTTCTCAAGAAATGTAAAAAGATCTATATTTTTCGAAGTAGAATTCACTAATTGACATGCCATTAGTTTTTTTTAGTTAATGCAAACATGCAATATTTGTCGTGGCCAAATTGGCAGCAACAAATGCCACGACTTTTTTCTTCAAAAAGTAAGTCCAATTACCATAACCAACTACCTTGTTATTGTTGGAAATTTATCAAAACAAATATTATAACATGCAAATTAAATCCGAATTAAATAAGTAAGAGATAAGAAAATCAGGCCTAACGGGAGCAGTCGTGTAATCACTGCCCTAGAAGATTGAGAACCTGCCTATCGCCCTGGCGTAAATGGTTCCCTCCCCCTAGCGGTAAAAGCCCCCGGAAATGACTGGCCTTCGTATTCGGGCGAGAGTACAGAGCTTCAGCTCAGATGAAGAAGATTGCCCAAAAAATTAATAACATAAATTATAGAGGGGAAAAAACAATTTTTTTAAAAAACAGAGGAGAGGAGAAAAAGCTTTATTTTCTTGTATTTTTGAATATGAATAAGCGTGTATTTTTATAGGGTTGAGGGAGAGAAAAATCTTTTTCATTTTCTGATGTGAGACTAAAACACAAAGGCAAAATTATCTTTTCTCAATAAATATCTAACTGTCCCCCCAAAAGGCAATATTAACTGAAAACTCAATAATCAATAAATAAATCAAGAAATCATAAAACAAATATAGGTTGGGCAACCTTTCGTATCGTGAATTCATGAGAGGTGGCTTCCGGCTTTGAACCTTTCCTTAGTGAGTTCATCGCCACCTAAGGAACATAATGGACTAAGCCTTGAATTAGGCCCCTTGAATCAGGTATTGATAAAAACACACATAATACGTCTTCATCTATTGAGCAAAGCGGGTTGAGCGTTAAAGGTCATGCTCACAATAAACTAACTCATGAGAGTTTCTAGGGGTTAGCCCAGCCCCCACAACTGCGGCCATCACAGTTCCTCTCACGTAGGTAAGTTCTCAAAGGGTACTACAGCTGGATATTTAATACCCCCCACAATACACGCGTTGGACTTATTAAGAGCATTGTTATCATAGAGAAGGGGTAGTAGCACATGCTACATAATGATATATGAATATATCTGGGTCCATACTCCACACGAGTGTCACTAGTCCAGCTTGTTTCTACCACATTGAACCAACATTGGGACTAAGTCTCCAAATAAGGGTTGAGTTACCACTGTTAGTGACCTCACTTATAGGCTTAACCCTATCTCCCTCAATGAATCCAGAACCACACTCCTGGATAATCCCTTAGTCAAAGGGTCAACAAGATTCTTCTCAGACTTTACAAAGTCCAAGATCAAAACCTTGACTAGCAGGCGTTGTATAGATTTATCAAGTCCTTCAGTTATTTTATAATATGTCCTTCATATTGTTTGAAATTGACATTAGGTCCCCATCTTGTTAAGTTATTTTAAAAATTAGTCTCTCCAGGCAAGAGTACAAGTAGCAAGAGGAGAGATTAATTTGAAATAACTTATAAGGATAAGGGAACCTAATAGCAATTTTAATTATTTGATGGACTAATTTCAATATAATTTCAATGATTTTGAACTTTTATTCATCATATAGATAAAAGTTATAAGATATACCTCTTGATTTGATTTTCTAGGACATTGATTCATTACATCTCCTGTAACTAAGCATATTAGTTGACAAAGCATATTTATATCAACTCTAATCATTTTCTAAAATCTCAAGAGAAAGCATTATATATGTAGTCAAGCTATAAAATGATGATATGACATCAAAACATGTTAGCATAGAAAGGTCATAGTCTATGAGCATATAAGATCGTAGTCTATGTCTGAAGATGTAAATTTAAAATTCTTCTATTATAAGAGGTTGCAAATTTGTTACCTTCAAAAAAGACCATCCCAATTTAAATTGGTTGCCTATAAAAAAGGTCTTCCGAATTTAAATTGGTTGCCTAGAAAAGAGACCTTCTAAATTTACATGGCCATTTTACTAGTACCACCTCTTAAACATATCATTTGATATTTAAATTTTTTTTTCATACACACGTTCTTTAAATTTTACAAGTGCATTCTTGCTTAAATCCTTGTAATTAATCATGTTACAAATGCAAGTGGTCTAATATGACATATGAATATCCATCATAATGCAATAAAAGAGATAATCTTTACATTTGAAGATTTAAAATATAATCCTCCATATAAAACTAATATTTAAATGTATGCATTTTATCAGACATGTACAATCATGTATGTAGTCTGACTTTGGCAAATCTGAAGCTTGAAATTTGTATCAGAATATAAATAATGCTTTATAGGCCCACAAAAGAAAATAGTATTGATAGATATACCTGCTGCAGACAACTTCCACATAAGTTGCTAAACAAATCTGCATTCACTTTTGCCACATTCTGTCTAAGCTAGTTAGATGCATAAACAATCCATTGTATGGAATTATCAATAATAGAAGGCGCTATGCTTATAGCTTAAAGAAATGAAAGTATTAAACCATGAACAAATTCAAATATTTCAAAGCGTCTATACATCCAGAGTTTGTTCTCTTTATTCTTGTCAAAACCATGCATATGAGACTTTCAAGGATAAATATGTACACTGGTACAAATTTTATAGGCATGTTTCATTGAACATTACAAATGCGTGCATATTCACTGGCACAAGGGGAGAAGGGTAGGTTTTAGAGGATTCTTATAAATATAAAATAGGCTTTAGAAACCAATAAAAGTTCTTTGATATTCGTAACTTGCAATCTGATACTTGCTCCAACTTTAGAAGTTTTAGCATTATGATTTAACATGAAAGATTGAATTGATATATGGAAGAGTTTGAATTAGTGTGCAGCAGTTATTAGCTCACCAAATTTTTTTTAATTTGAAGCACCTACCTACCTTTGGATCACGAAGAACGGAGAAAACCATTTATGGGAATAATCCAAATGGTTTTTATTTGAAAGGATTAAATTATTTTGAAAGACTGACTGTTAATTTTCTTATTATTTGGCAAGATTAACAACTGTTATTATTTGTAGATACATGCTATGTATAGTGGACTAGTGAACCGTTTTCCTTTGTTGTCCCTTATACAGGACCTTTTATCTAGATGCTTAGAAATTCATAGCACATTATTACTCTAGCCCCTTTCATTTTGTATGTTGTGTGGTTATGCTAATATAATAGGCTTGTCAATTTCGATTTGTGCTTAGACTTCTTACAGAGAACTTCGTCTAATGATTTCTAGTAACATATACCTTGTTAACCGACAACCAACTAATAAAAGATCCAGCTAATATCCAGACTTTTAATTATTTATTTATTTACTTATTTAATAACTATAATATTATAATTAATCCATAATTAACAGGAGATAATAGTAAACAATTAATTATGAAAAAAATTAACAGTAATTATTTAAGCAATAATTAGCAACAATAATTAACAATTAATTACTGCATTCATAAATTCGGATGAACAGTAAACGAATTTTTTTAATATTAATTAATAGATAAGCAATTAACAAAAATCGATTTTTATTTTTATTTTTTTAAGAAAAATTAACAGCAAAAATATATGAATAGTAACAGAAAAGATGATTTTTTTGGATGAAAACTAACAAATAATTTTTTTCCCGAGTTTTAAAATTAACTAGTGAACAGTAACTTTTACTATAATTTTTTTGGATTTAAATCAAAAGCTATAAACTTTTCAGTCTTCTAGATTGTTGGAAATTTATCAAAACAAATGTTAGAGCATGTAAATTAAATGCGAATTAAATAAGTAAGAGATAAGAAAATCAGGCCTGACGGGAGCAGTCGTGTAATCACTGTCCTAGAAGATTGAGAACCCGCCTATTGTCCTGGCGCAAATGGTTCCCTCCTCCCTAACGGTAAAAACCCCCGGAAACGACCGGTCTCAGTACTCGGGCGAGAGTATAGAACTTTAGCTCAGATGAAGAAGATTGACCAAAAAATTAATAACAAAAATTATAGAGGGTAAAAAACAATTTTTTTAGAAAACAGAGGAGAGGAGAAAAAGCTTTATTTTCTTGTATTTTTGAATGTGAATAAGGGTGTATTTATAGGGTTGAGGGAGAGAGAAATCTTTTTTATTTTCCGATGTGGGACTAAAACACAAAGGCAAAATTATCTTTTCTCAATAAATATCCAACAGTTGTAAACCAAATTTTGTGAATAAATATTTTGTTGCTAAATTTACCGTTGTAAGTCTTTTTCATGTGAACCAAACAGGAAGTGTTTGTTTCTTTATAAATGCTAAAAGATATACTTTTTTTAGGTAGAATTCACTAATTTGCTGACATGGAATTAATTTTTTTAGTTAATGCAAACTTACAACATATTCTGCAGACAAATTGGCTGCAAAAAATGTTACAACATGAATTATATCTTCATATGAACAAAACAGCCCCATGTAACATTATGAATTAGATCTTCATCAACTTTCAACCTAGCCCTCTCTGGAGTACTTTGGACAGTGATTCTCTTTTTTTTTGGTCAATGAAATGAATTTTATTCATCACCAAATATGCAATAGAGTTATACATCATGTTTTCTAGCATTACAAAACTAGAAAAATATCTTAACAACTACACTTTACAGTTACTTACTATTTATTTCAAACTACAACTTCACCAGTTTTTCTATCAAATGTGTAGGTATATTATCATTCAGAACCTTAGTACAAATGGATAGTTTCACTGCTCAGAAGAGAGAAGCCTGGGTTGAAGCTCTGTTTTGAAAAATATGCAAGTTCCTCTCTCTCCAAATCATATATACAGTTGTAGACAAGGCCATTCTCTTGATCTTCTTCAAACAACCTTTACCTTTAAGGTTACCACAATACCAACCTATAACATGATCCCAATTACACGATCTCCTTGTAAAATTCAGCCACTCCATTACTTCATTTCAGACATAGGCAGAGAACTGACACTCAAAGAATAGATGTTGACAGGTTTCAGTGTGAGGTTGGCATAGAACACATAGGTTAGTATTAAGGAGCCTTATTCTACACAATCGTTAGGAGCCTTGAATGAGAAACTAACCAAGTGATAAACGAGTGCTTTGGATAGTTTAATCCCTCCCACACAGTTTCAGTCCAAGGAACTTGAGTACCTACCTGGATCATTTAAAAAGCTGTAAATGCGGGAGATTTGAATTTTTCCATTGATTTGTCAACTGTTTATGATGTTGGATAGGTTGGTCATATTGCTAATCTTGTTTCTCACCATATCTCTAACTCTTAGGAGTTGTTTCCACATCCATGAATCATTTAGCTTAGCTTGGACTTGCCATATGTTAGACTGATGTAGATAATTGCCATGGAACCATCTAATCTAAAGTAAATCCTTTTTGAGATAAATCATTGTAGACGGTAAAAATTACCACAGCGGATTAGCGAACGAATCCGCCCGCAGAACAGTACCACCCCTTCTTAGACGAGGAGCCTACTGTAGCCACTAAGTGGGTTCGCTAACACACCACCAGATCACATGGATTCGCCAGTGAGGCGAATCCGCCTTCGCTAACTAAGTCCGCTTGCAAGGGAGGTACTCAGATCCGCCCCCGCGTGCTGGAACCACTCGCAGAGAGCCACGTCTACCTACAGCGCCGAAGGCCGGATTTCCAGGGACAAGCCTTCCCTGCCTCCCACGATGCAAGAGGAGGGGGATACAGTGTCCCAGGTCCGTCGGACGGCCGACCGCGGTTCAAGCGAACGAGACAGGCGCCGGACCGGCCTGTACACTCATAAATGCGGGTCACCTCACCCTTCAAAAGGAAGAGCCGGAGCCATCGGCGCGCCGCAAGCTATCTGGGGCTAGCTCAGACGTGAGACGTCCGTTCCCCCCATCCTTATTCAGACATAGGGAGAAGGGAGAAGGCACAACGCCCCGGGACCGTCGGATGGTCACTCGGTACTTCGCCGCACAAGTAAGCGGACGGCTGCCAGAACCATCCACATCCACATAAATACAGCTTACCTCACTCCAAGCAAAAGGTCAGAGCCACCGGCGCTCAAGGAACTGGCCAGACCCACTTGAGCGTCTGGCAATCGCTGTCACGAGTACAAGGAGGGGCTTTCCCACTCCTGCACGATGTGACACAACATGCAGCCTTACCAACAACCACTCGTTGTACAGAGGGACAGTAGGATGTCTTTGAACAGTGTATGGTC
>BQKN01061694.1:0-11217 GCA_022839385.1 Asparagus kiusianus | reverse complement strand
AACGAAAGTCGGAGTCGGTCAACGACTTCGTAAAAAGATTTCGGAATCGATCGGTCCACTGTCGGGACCAAGTTTCCGAGGCGACACTGATCGAAATGTGTCGCCACAACTTGTCGATCCACATCCTGTCCAAGATAGGCGCCGTGGAGACCCGGACATGGAAAGAGCTTGTTCGTTAAGGCGAACAAGTAGAAAACATGATCAAGAGGCTAGAGGCTGAAGAGCCGCAGCCCAAGATAGGAGCCGCAGAGCCAGCTGCGCCGAAGAATCCCCCTCGAGCAAGAGGAAAAGAGATCATGGCTGTTGACTCTGCCCCAGCACCAAAGACTGCCCCGAGGCCGAAGCCTAGGCAATTTGAACAACGCCCCCCGCGGCAGTATGACTTCAAAGAGGACCAGGTGGTGGCAACGTTCGACACTCTGCTCAAGAGTGGTCGAATCAAACTGCCTGACCCCACGAAGCCTGAGGAGGCAGACAAAACTGGTGACCCGACCTACTGTGCTTATCACAGGTTCCTCGGTCACCACACGACCAAGTGTTACGTCCTTAAGGACAAGCTCCAGGCCCTCTACGATGCGGGGGTCTTGAAGAAGGAAAAGGTTCAAAAGCAGGTGACCACAAATATGATCACCTTGAGCTTTGGAACAGATCTCCCAGAAGTTCATGCTCCGGCGGGGGTGATTCCCATCCCCAAGGCGGTTTTGAAGGTCACCAATGACGATCCTCACAACCAGCGGGAGAAGGGTTTGGTCCCACAGACCCTGCCATCAGGGCAGATAATGTGGGTCCATCCAGACCTCCTCAACGACGAGCAATGGACCGTACGACCGCCTAAGGATGCCAAAGGAAAACATTGCAACGTTGTCTCTGCCATTCCAGACAAAGACAGCCCAGCGATGGCCGCCCTTACTGACTCTGAAGAAGACATCAACGTCTTCGCCACGAGGGCTAGAAAGGAATTCGCCAAGGAGTATCCCACAAGGGCAGAGGACCCAGCAGGACCTCCCAAACGGTCAGCCGAGATAACTCCTCCCAACCCAGATGGGCCAAGCTCGAGCCGCCAACCCTTTTGATTCAACGTGCTCGCACAGTTAAAGAGCATCCCGGCGCGAATCACCATGTACGACCTCCTACGGTTGTCCAGGTCCACTCGTGAAGCCCTACAAGAGGCGTTGGCGGACTCAGAGACATTTGTCACCCATTTCTCGAAAGAGGCGGAAAGGGAACGAGAATGCACGACTTGCTGCCAAGTCTTTGAAAGGCAAGTCCCGTGTATCACCTTCACCCCCGAGGACATGCTCATTAAGAGCACATCGCACGATCGACCCCTGTATTTTACGGGATACGTCGGCTCGGCGAAGGTGGATCGGATCCAAGTCGACCCAGGTTCCGCGCTGAGCATCGTGCCCCTGAAGCTAATCAAGCACCTGGGGATACCGTCAAAGCGTCTGTCCTTGACCACTACTACCATTTTTGGCTTCAACGCCACTGGGACGCGGCCGCTGGGTAAAATCTGCCTGAAATGTCGCATAGGCGACATGAAGACGGAGGTGACCTGCTATGTCATCGATGCCGAGCCATCCTACAACGTGCTCCTAGGACGCCCATGGATCCACGGCAATCGAATAGTCCCATCCACTCTGCACTAATGTTTGAAGTACGTCGACGATTATGAACGTGTGAAGACTGTAGTGGCCGACAGACAACCCTTCAAAGGCGTCGAAAACTACTTCACCGACTCTCTGCTGTATCAAGACTCCGTCGAACCGCCGGTTGAAGAGCCGGAAAGCGGCAACGAGGCGGACAGCGAGCCTGAATACGGCGACAATCTAATCCTAAATGATTTCGAGTCAATTGTAATTGGTTACGAGAGTCATCATGTAACCAACGCTGTTCAGGCGGAGGAAATTGTTATCAATGAAAATTCCGACTTTGCTTACGCGTCGTCTTGTTCCACGTCTGAGGATGAGGAACCCAACGACCTATGGTCGGAGCTCTACCGAGATCCTTCCCTGCACATGCCGGTTTGCTCGTCGTACGCCGCGAGGGGGCCGCCGATTGACTCGTCGCGAGCTATATTTGTTGTGCCAGCCCGAAATAGATATCGAAAAGACATTATTTTCGGCCGGATCGATCAGCCCTTGCGCACGCTCTGGGACGAGTCCGAGGACGAAGACCCAGCGCCCCAGTTTTCGCAGTACAGTTGAATCGCGAAACGCATGATGAGCGATATGGGATACGACCTCACTCGTTTGGAAGGCCTCAACTACGGCCGAGGACGCAAGACGGTCATCCGACCCGCTTACGTACCTAAGGGGAAACCCTCGAATTACTTCAACAGGACTCGGAGAGGCTTAGGCTACTCCTCCTCCTCGTCAGATCTGCGATTCTACGTCAACGAGGAATCCGACTATGCATGTTCGGGGGACCAATCGTCATCAACCTCGGCGTGGGACTCGGACGTCAGCGTGAGGGACCTATTTGATGGCCTCACGATCAACATGGCTACGATGGATCCCGCCGAAATGGTAGAGGATGGACAACTTCCACTCTATGACGAGACGTGGGATCATCATGTTAATGCTCAGTGGAGAAGTCGCTTCGAGCAGCGGGAACCGCCAACCGAAGACGAAATCCTCCAGGTGAACATGGGTACTGAGGCGAATCCCAAGCCCATATTCATCAGCGGCAGCCTGCCTCCTCAAGAAAAGGCAGACCTCATCGCCCTCGTACGAGAGTACATTGACGTCTTCGCGTGGAATTACGAGGACATGCCCGGCCTGGATCCGTAGGTCGCTACGCATCACCTTAACATCGACTCAGACGCCAAACCTGTCAAACAGCAGCAGAGGCGATTTTGCCCTCAGATCATGGAGGCAATAGAGGTCGAGGTGAAAAAGCTCATCGAGTCCGGCTTCATCAGAGAGGAGCAACACCCCGACTGGGTGGCGAATATCATCCCGGTCCTGAAGAAGAACGGCAAAATCCGTATCTGCATCGACTTCAGAAACCTCAACGCCGCGTGCCCGAAGGACGAATTTCCCTTGCCCATCACGGATGTCATCATCGACAACACGTGCGGATTCAAGAGGATGTCCTTCATGGACGGATTCTCGGGGTATAATCAAATCAAAATGCACCCCGAGGACGAGAAACACACCTCATTCATAACCCCCAAGGGGGTGTACTGCTACACCGTTATGCCCTTCGGACTCAAAAATGCCGGCGCAACCTACCAACACGCCATGAGCTTGATCTTTCGAGACCACCTACGAAAGACGGTAGAGTGTTATGTGGACGATCTGGTCGTGAAGAGTCGTCACAAGGACGACCACCTCCAAGACCTGAAGACGATGTTCGAACTCATGAGGACTCATCAACTCAAGATGAATCCCACTAAGTCATTCCTAGGGATGACTAGTGGTAAATTCCTCGGCTTCGTCGTCACGACAAAAGGGATCCGAATCGATCCAGACAAGGTGCGAGCTATCCAAGAGCTCCAACCACCCCGGAACCTCAAAGAATTGAGAGGCCTCTAGGGAAGATTGGCCTACATCCGAAGGTTCATTTCAAACCTTTCGAGCAAATGTCAGCCATTCTCCAAGCTTATGAAGAAAGGCACTTCCTTCGTATGGGACGAGTCTTGCCAAAAGGCCTTCGAGGACATCAAGGATTACCTTTCAAATCCGCCAGTCCTCGCTGCGCCGATTTCAGGGAGACCATTCCTCATCTATATCCGCGCCATGGAGCATTCTCTCGGTGCTCTCTTAGCACAGAACGATGACGCCGGCTACGAGCAAGGCATCTACTACCTAAGTAGAACCCTGCAAGGCGCCGAGCAACGGTACCCGATGGTCGAGAAAGAATGTTTGGCTTTGGTATTCGCCATCCAAAAGATGCAACACTACCTGGTCGGCCAGACAATCCACGTCATCTCTCGGATGAACCCCATTCGAGTCTTCATGACGCAACCTGCGGCATTAAATTGGCGCCTGGCTAGATGGGCCCTCTTACTCTCTCAGTATGACATCCACTTCATGCCGCAAAAATCCGTCAAGGGACAGGCCATCTGCGATCTCATGGCTAGTCATCCACTGAGGACAGAGACCGACTTATTCGAGGATTTGTCGGATGAACCGCCCGAAGCCAACGTAACCTCGCTACCAGAGTTGTGGCGGATGTTCTTCGACGGCACGTCTCGAGCAGCTCCGGATGGCTCCATTGTCGCGGGAGTGGGGGTGGTCCTCACTTCCCCACATAACCACGTGCTGCCCAGAGCCTTCTCTTTGACAGAGCCATGTACCAACAACGTGGCCGAATACAACGCATTACTCATCGGACTTGAGCTAGCCAAAGAACTTAGGATAAAGCATCTCGAGGCTTACGGCGATTCCCAGCTCATCGTCAAACAGATGACCGGCGAATACGAAGTAAGGAACGATGATTTAATCCCACTCCACAAGGTGGCTATCCGACTAGTGGGATCGTTCGAGAGCTTCAGCATTGAGCACATTTGCTACGTTCCAAGAACACACATGCGGATTCCCTCGCTTCCCTAGCGGCAAACTTGGCTCAACCATTCGGGACAACCCAACGGGTCACAGTGGCGAGCAGGAAGCTCTTTCGTCTGAAGGATGCCCCCGAAGCAAACACGACCCATCAAGTCTCAGGCCAGCCCAATGCTGAGGACTGGCGCCTCCCGATCATCGATTACGTCCTTTACGGCGTATTGCCCGAAGATGCAAAGGAGCGGGAGTCTATCCGAAGGCGCGCCGCGAGATTTTACTATGATTCGACCACCAAGGCGTTGTATTGAAGATCTTACGACGGCTTGTTGCTCCGATGCCTTTCAAAAGCGGAAGCACAAGAGGCTCTGCGCGAGGCCCACGACGGCGTTTGTGGAGCTCACCAGCCCGGACCCAAACTTTGGGACCGCCTGCGAAGGATTGGCTATTTCTGGCCTGGAATGGTTCACGACGCAGTCACCTACGCAAAGCGCTGCTATGAATGCCAAATCCACGCCAACTACATGCATCAGCCGCCTGAAGACCTACACCCAACAAAGGCTTCTTGGCCCTTCGAAGCATGGGGAATGGACATAGTTGGCCCAATATCCCTACCGTCGGCGAAAGGGCATCGCTTCATCCTCGCTATCACTGACTACTTCTCTAAATGGGCCGAAGCTGTCCCTTTAAGAGAGGTCAAGACTAACGATGTGGTAAAGTTCATCAAACATCATGTCATCTACCGATACGGCGTACCCCGACGTATCATTCATGACAATGGCACGCAATTCGTTAGCCATGCATTCACCAGGTTCTGTGACAAGTTCCGAATACAGAACCTCTCCTCCACTGCCTATAACCCGTCGGCGAATGGTTTGGCCGAGGCCTTCAACAAAACCATCATCAAGATATTGACCAAGTTGACGTCCACCAGCAAACGCGACTGGAACGAAAAGCTTGGCGAGAGCTTGTGGGCATATCGCACCACGGTTCGTACGCCGACTGGCCATACGCCCTACTCTTTGGTATACGGCTGTGAGGCCGTATTGCCGTTAGAGATTCAGATACCATCCCTCCGCGTCGCCTTGGCAACAGGGATGACAGTGGAAGACAATCACCGACAACGACTCGCCGAGCTTGATGCGTTGGATGACAAACGGCTGGAAGCTCAACAGCACATTGAGTTATACCAAGCCCGGATGGCTAAGGCTTTCGACAAGAAAGTCAGGTGCCGAGCCTTCAAAGAAGGAGAGCTGGTGCTGGCCGTTCGCCGACCAATGATTCTCACCTCCAAGAAGAAAGGCAAATTCCAGTCCAAATGGGAGGGTCCATTTGTAATAGAAACAGTCTATTCGAATGGGGCCTACCGCCTCGTCAAGCCCAATGACGACAAGATCATGATGCCCATCAACGGCAAACACTTGAAGAAGTACTATCCTTAGTTCTTCCTTGCCAACTCCCATGAGTGCAAGAGTCTAAACTGGCCCTCAAACCCTCCAACTAGTACATGAGGTTAAACTGTCCCTACTCATACTGCTCTGGCGAAAGCCTCTGGCGGAATTCATTTCGCCTATCTTTGCCAATGAGATGGCGGATCCACTAAGTCGTTCATATCACGACAAACACAATTCATTTCGTCTATCTTCTCCAATGAGATGGCGGATCCACTGAGGTCGTTCATATCACGACAAACCAAAGTCAACTCGCCAATCCTCTTCAAAAGGATGGTGGGTCCTCAAAGTCGTTCCAATCACGACATTCCCTGTCACGTTAACATTAAACCTCTGACACAATCTACTTACCAATCCTCTTAATAAGAATGGTAGGCCCTCCCACAGTCGCTCCAATCGTGACAAAACCCCCATCAAGTTAATGATCACCTCTGATGATTGGCGCCGTTATTCCTACGAGTAACATAGCCTAAGTAATAGCCTACCACGCGACGGGTTATTACTTCTGTCAATAGTCACACTCCTACGTCTCTTAACTATTTGGCCTATTCCAGCTATCCTAACATTCCCTTAGGGTAACTGATGGGTAGCGGCCTACCACGCGAGGGCCCCTACAACGATCAAACGTCATATTCCTACATCCCTGACGATTCGATCATCATCTGTCGCCGCCTATTCAGACGACGACGATTGTCAAGAGCAGTTCGGCAGACGACATCTCTGCCGATTCCTCAAGCGACAGCTTGCCGAGGGCAAGTCGAAATTGAATTCTTCAGTCGGCCGCAGGAGCGAACGATTCTTCTCTGCTACAAGCCGAGTGTTACTCTCTTGATCCTACTGGAGCTACAACGCGAAAATCAGAGTCAACCCGATCCCACGCTGTAAGCAACCGAGAGCAGAACAAGGGTCCAAAATGACTAAGCTCAGAGCAGACAGTCAAGTGCTCACCAAGTCCAACTCAGATGCCAAAACAGCACAAATGAAAAGAAAAGGCAGAAAACTATGCATATGAAACAAAAAAAAATAATCAAAAGCTTAAGGCCATTACGGGCCAAAGTTTACACGCATAAGTTTTTTTAAGTTGTGGTGCTTGAGGCACCAATCAAGTTGACAAAATTACAAAAAGCAAAACAGGCATTACAGGAATTTCAGAAGGCTAAAGGAGCCGATCTTAGCTTTGAGCGCAGCCCGCTCCGCCGCACGACGGGTCCTCGCCTTCTCCTTTTGTTCCTGCTGCCGCCTGGCTAGGTACGCCTTGCGTTCCTCTTCCTCCTGGCGAAGGGGCTCCAGCGCCCTTTCCACCTCCCACGCAGCCTTGCCGAGCCTCCCCGCCTCGCGCGAACGCTCCTGCAGCTTCGCTTCGCCACGAAGAGTGCCGGCGTCCTCAAAGAAAGCTCTGTCCATGTAAGCGTCCATCCGGTCCAATACCGTTTGGTGTCGCTTTCGTAGGCATCTGAGCTCGGCCTCCTTTGCCTGGATCCGCCTCGTCCGCTCGTTACGCTCGAGTAGGAGGTGCAGTGGGAGAGGCGGTGACTCGTCGGAGAGGTCCTCATTAGCCAGTTCCTCGAGGCGGTACATCCACCCCCCCACAAACTCAAGCTCTCGCTCGCATCGCTGTGTGAACGAGGCATCGCCTGCATGGCGGACCGCCTCCAAACGCGCTTCTATGAGGGGGAGCGAATCGAAGTATCGCTCACCGCCCACGCTGACAGAGAGGACAATCCCGTGCACCAACTCCACCAACTCATGGAGCGGCACGAAAGCGGGGTGAGCCACGGGGTCCGAAATAGGATATCCCTGGGCCGGGCTCGCAGGGGTAGCAGACGGAGCGCCGATGTCCACGACGGTGGCGGAAGAGCCGACACCTTTGACGTCGCTGTGATCGGAAGAGGAAGCCATGAAGGAGAGAAGTTTTCTTTTCTTTTCTGGCAGATTTTGCTCGAAGCAGTCAGGACTCTGCCAAAGGAGGGCGGGTGTGGAAATATATACCAAGAAATCCAACGGCTGAGATTCATTGTCCTAGACCATCAAGCAGCCCGAGCGCCCGGCGACGCTTCGAACTCAACGCTAATAAAGGCTACTCTCGATACACCAAACCGACCGATCGGATTGGGCGAGAGGCGAAACGTTCAATCGCTTCACCAATAAATGAGCATTAATGCGCCTGTAGAGTCTGGGTTGGCAAGCACTTGGGTCCATCGACCGACGTGTGGCTCGAATTTCGCCTTCAGTTGGATCTTCGACGGTTAGACGAACTCGCTACCATCCAAATTTCACCTGAAGTACGAACTCGCCACATTAGAGGTTCGCATACGATTCAAATTCGCCAACAGTCGGAATTAACCTTCAGCAAGCTTGCAGACAATTTAGTACGACTTTCCCAGCAAATTCGCCATCCTTTGGACCAACTCGCACTCGAGTAGGGTCTTTGCCCAAAGGGATGCAACCTGAAATCACTGATGGACACGCCAAAGAAATATCAAAAGGCGTCATATCCAAAAGGAACGTGACAAGGAAGAACACCAAACTGCATCAGATGCTTCTAGACAGTACATTTGAGCAAAGTTATGATTTAATAGCAAAAAAAAAAAGTCATAATAGTATGGTCAAAGCATGAAACATATACCAGTTTTTCGCCAAAGCAATACATCTGAACAAAGTCATGACTTCATAAGTCATGGTGTAGTTTCAAAAGTGAGACAAATGGACAAAGTGTCTTAAGGCATAAATACATGGTTGAAATCTCAATCAAACACGCTAAAAGTGGAAATCTCTTCCTTGGCCAATGCTACCCGGTTTGCGTGGTCCTCTCGAGCCTTGTCCTCGGCCGCCCGCCGGATCCATTCCTCAGAGTTCGACTTAGCAGCGGCGTCTTTTTCCCACAAAACCTGGAGGCGCTGAGTTGCCGCTTCAGCTTTCTCACGGACAATGACTACATCAGTTTGAAGCCCTGCCAGCTTCGCCTCTGCATCCTCCAATTCGGTTCATAGATGAGCTATCGTGCGATTGAGGTCGATAACTTCCTCCTCTCGCGAGCGATGTTGATCCGCCCAGAAATGGGCAATGTACTCCGAATCAGCGATCTCCTTGGAACGGATCTCCTGTTCCTGAGCCTCCCTACGCCTGATGAAAGCCAGGCAAGACTCCATATAAACTTCCGGGCCTTCCCGCAGCAATGCCTCTAGCCCTGTCATACGCGACTCCAGAAGACGTAGTTCTTTCATACAACGGGTGAAAAGCCGGTTTTCGCCCGATCGTCGAAAGTCGACCGCACGATCCAGGAGAGATTGCCTGAAACTTTCGAAACTCCCTTCGCCAAGATTGACGAGAGAAATCACCTGCCTCACGGCGTTCTCGAACTCCTCGACGCGAGCCTGCCAAGGCAAGGAATCAGTGGGGACTGGCTTTTGACCGGGGGCGAGCGTCGCAATGGGCGGGACCTCGAGACAAGGTCCCACCTCCGGCTGCGGAGCAGGACCCTAGACAGGAGAAGCCTCTGGACTCTCGGGTTCGTCATCGGATATCAGGATGGGTTCAGCCTCATGCTCCTCGCGGAGCGGTGCACCATCACGGGCTGTGAAGCACAACAAGGACATGAAAGAGAGATATAGACGATAGATGCCTATCTGTCATCAAAAGAGAGTTAGGTTGAAGACATACCTTCAGCGGCGGCGGCTCCTGCAGCGTCCGAGGAAGGCGCCCCCTTTCTCTTCTTTGAAGTAACCCTCTTCACTTTCGGTGCCATCTGGGAGATGCAAGAACAATCCGAATCTCTTCTGAGGAAGACGAGGAGAAGGCTTTAGTCCTTTTCGACGAGAGGAAGGATACTAAAATACCCTGGCCCTAGGTAGTTATGTCCCGCATCCCATATGAGCGGCTGAGATTCGGCAGTTTCGGGGCATAATCTCTAACCAACGGCCCAGATCGGGCTTAAAGGACGAAGAGACCCGTCACACCACAATTAATGCAAGGCGGCGCACCCACGTCTCCGTAACTGGTGTACACGTGGGTGAACGCATGACCCGCTAAAAGCGAAGCCCACCTGTAACTGAAATCGCCGATTAGCATTACAACTGCAAATTCACCAGCAGGTGAAATTCGCCTACAGGCGAAACGAGTCTATTGCTGAATCTGCCGAGGGAAGTCTCCCACAACTTAACACCAACTAGTGCACTAAAATATCTATACTAAATATAGTATGCACACAAGCCATAATCGCCAGAAACAAAGGGATAATTTCATTCATGAAAAAGAAGTCCTATTACAACAAAAAAGTTAAAGGCGAATTACAAGGATTTCAATCACAGTTCCGCCTCACGGATTTTTTCAGCATGGCCCAGCTCGAGCCTCCTTAAGACCTCTCGACGAACCTCTTCCTCTGTGCACGAGATCAAGTCCTGAATGGCCTCTTTGACGTCCTTGAGAGCTCGATACTTCTCCCTAACAGAGTCAGTGGTCAATTGCCGGTGAGACCCGGCACCCTCCAACTCCTCTGCCGCTTGATCACGAGCTTTCTCTTGAATGACTAGGGAAGCCTGTGCGTCAGCTATGACCTTTTTCAGCCTCTCTACCTCGAAAGAAAGTCGAGAGAACCGATTGTCGGCCACCTGTTGCTCATGGGCCGCCCGTTCATCCGCGGCTTTGGCCTGCTCCAACTCCGCTGACAATTTTAGTTCCAGCGTCATGTTCTCATTCAGGCGACGATCACGATCAGCCAGGGCTGCCCGAACTTCGCAGGAGGCAAGATCAAAAAGAGTGGAACCTTCCGCATGAAGAGTGAGCAGCTGCTGAACGGCCCCCTCCACTTCGTTCAAGCGCTGAAAATAGGGCCTCGCCGCGGTAGTGCCGAGCATCTTACGCAAGAAGGACGCGGCGTCTTCAAGAACCTCCTTGAATTCCTCGAAAGGGCAATTCCCCTCCAAGACCAGCCGAGTGCAGTGGGCCAAAGTGTCTTCGAAATTGGCCTGAGCTCGCGCCACCTACCTCTTTCGCCAGCATTCCATAGGAGAGAGAGGCATCTTCGACAGAGGATGAAGCCACGATCGGAGTACTGGTGGTCACGATCGCGGAAGCAGTGACTGGCGCAGCCAAAGCCAGAACAATCGCCGATACCGCCAGAGTGGCAGTGGCAGAGTCACAGGTCACCACCGGCGAGGGAGGGACCGTCAGCCCAATGGGAGTTCCCCCATGAGCTGGAGATTCTTGCACTGAGCACTCACCCTCGACCGGTGCTCCCTCAGAGGTGGGAGTTCCCCCTTGTT
>BQKN01061688.1:167810-197547 GCA_022839385.1 Asparagus kiusianus | reverse complement strand
AAACTATAACACTAATCACCATGTAATAATGTAAGATGTAACTACTACACATTATTTTATTTATTTTGAAATGTCATAATATTGTGGATATAAGATAATTAAAAATAATAATAACAATAGTGAATAATTAATTAAAAGTTTTTACTGCAACAATTAAATTTATAATTAGTAAAATCATTAAATAAATATAAAATCTGGTTTTTAAATCATAACAAATTCTAGAAACTCGGGAAAAATATAAATACTCTTTTAGAAAATAAAATTTAATATTTAAATATTAGAAAAAATTATTTAAACCAGTATCAAAAATTTACGGTCATTACAGCACTTCAGAAACAGGGCAACGATAGGCACCTTCATACTGATCTTGCGTGATTAGTGTTTGCAATCAAGGCCACAACGTCTTCAAAGTGGATGTAATGAACAATCACCCAACTAATCCAAAATTAAAATTAGGATCCAAAGTATTCTGAAAATCGTTCCAGTCAACCGCGAACTTTCGAAAACTTTAGAGGGAGTTTTGTAGGCTGTCTAAAAATTATTGTAGTCTATAGACTGCCTAAAAATTACGGCAGATAGTTGATTCCCACCTAGTACTGATAATGGAAGTTATAATTTAACGACTTTCATAAGGCTACAATTTGAAGACTTTCACGATAATCAACGAGGGTTACAATTCAACGACCTTCACAACAACCGATGGAAGTTCTGATTCAACGGCCTTCACAATCATAAACATGAGTTATAACTGACGACTCTAACATTCTAAAGAGCCGAGATGAAGACCAATCTTTGCAATGCTCAAACTAAAGAGACTACAAATCGATTGTCTCCTCAACTCAAAACGCAGAGCTCACATTTACGTTCCAAGAACAAAACGCAAAACTCACTTCTGCATTCCAAGCAACAAAACGCAAGTCTCACCACTGCGTTTCCGGCCTCAAATGCAAAGCCCAACTCCACGTCCCAAGTCTAAGACGTAGAGTTCGTGCCCAGAACGTAAATTTTACGTTTGACTCATTCAAACATGAGTTGAACGATTCCAGAAACCGTTTCCCACGATTTGAGGGGATTACACCCACTAGGGAGCGATTTTAGGGGTTAGTTACACCCCTTAATCCCCTATAAATTGCTGAAAAATCAGCTTAAATCGGGATTTTTGGATCTTTTTGGCTAATCTAGAGCTGTATTTTTAGATCGGAAAAGAGGAGAGTTTGGAGCATCATCAAGAGCCGTTCTTGGAGCTTTTTCACCCTTGGTTGTAAACCGATTTCAGTTAGATTAAATCAACTCTTTTAAAGAGTTCTAAACTCGTTCTGAGTTCTTTAATTCGTTTGGAGGTCCTAAACTTGTTATGAGTACCAAACTTGCATTGCAAGTTCTTCTTATCAAGAGGAATCAACCAAGTTCCATGACACCAAGAAGAACCCAGGTTTAAAAAAAGGGGAGGGTCTCCGTTGATCCATTCCTTCTTTTGTAAATCGGTATACCGATATAGAAGAGTTGTAATTTCTTTTTCTAAATCAGTTAGAAAGAGATTACGATGAGTGATTGTATTCATTCTTTTCCTAAGTCAGTTAGGAGGGTTGATATGAATTTTATTCTCATTTCTTCTTTAATTTTCCCACGAACATGTGCTAAGAGGAGAAAGGGGAGGATCCGAGGTAGAGAGAGAGAGAGAGAGAGAGAGAGAGAGAGAGAGAGAACGAAACGATGAATGAAGGGAGAAACGTTGGGTGGGTACGTATAAGTGGCGGGCCTAGCATAACTACTTCATAACTTGACCGATTCCACATTTTCGAGCGAGAGGGGGGAGGGGGGTTTGTTTGGGGGCACTCTCTGCCAAATGAGCGGCCGAACCCAACTATATTGGTCGGAGTTGGCAACCCTAACTAATTTGACATTAACTTGTATTAGCCGGGTTTGGTAACCCTCCCGCAATTGGAATTGGGTTCTAATTGGTCGCTATTGTCAACCACGATTTGTGAATAAAGTTAGGAATGGGTCTGCTTTGAAAACTTTTGATGTCCTGATCCTCAAATAAAACCCATCCCGTCGTGAGTCGGGGCAAGCGAAAAGGCCCCAGAGATGTCGACTTTATCAGCGGCCTTTCTCACTCTCCCTCCCACTGTCACTCACCCAAAAACATCAAGGTTTAGGCCCTCGCCCTCGCTCTCTTCTCGTCCCAAATCCAAGAACAGAACTGGTTCTCTTTGGCTCCGCTGCGACGCTCAGTTAGTCGCCGATGTCGCTCCCGTCGCTTCTGCTGCCTACGGCACACTCTTACTCGGCGGCGGACTCTTCGCCTGTAACAATTTTTCATACGTCTCCCTTATCTTTTTGTTAGTTTTTTGTTTGAATTTTATTGGGGGTGTTTTGTTTTTGGTTTCTGTAGATGCGAGATCTGGGAGCAAAGGGTCGATTCTTGGAGGTCTTTCCGGTGCCGCCTCCATGGCTGCTGTAAGTAGTTTTTTTTTTTTTTTTTTTGGGTTGCATATTCGCTCCTCTTAATTTTTTTGCACTATTTCATGTGCTTGTAACCACCTTATTTGGTAGGCACTTTTAAGAAATTTACTTGCTATCAAACAAAGGAAAAGCTACTCTGTTCATCAGTTCATGCCGCTACAAAGAATGTTAAAGACAGGAAGTTAGGAAGTGTATGCTATCGAATTGAGGAATTTTGGTGGATCCCTTCTCCTCATCTCTATTTCTCTTGCGTGTATGACTATTGCTCACTCTCGATCAGGCCCTTTAGGAGCTCTAATACCAGTTTTTCGAGTATTAGTATTCAATGTAAACACTAACTCTTTAAACTAGATGCAAATTGCTAGTTTATGAATGAATGTCTTGGCTAATAAATAGCTTACAAAGATAACAAACTTAGCTACAAATGAGCTAACAGAAAGACTGAATCAAAACCTTAACTAAACCCTGCATATTAGAGTTGTTATTAAAGGGATAAAAACTACTTCCTGAAAACTAGGTCAAACATCCATTCAAGAGCAAGAACACTCTTCATGTAGGGGAGCAGCAAGAAGTTTAAGAAATCAGCTCAGAAAATTAGATAACCAAATGTAGAGCTTGTTGGAGAAAGAATAATGGGAAATGTGGTGGTTCTTGATAACTTTGTTATTTACTAGAACAACACTCAGTAATTGAAACAAATAAGGGTCGGAGGGGAAAGAAGTGTAGAAGCTAGTAAGAGAAACTCTTAACATCGTTTATATTTGTTTGACTTGGCTTGCTGGATGAACTCATATTGTTGGACTTTTATAGATCCCACATAAGGCTTCTTCAAGCTACTATCTTGTTCAAAGTACACGACATATGTTAAATGAATTCCTCTCGAACAATTGACCATCATTTTTTGACCAAACCAAAAGCAATTTTTTAAAATAAGATTAATTTGTTAAAATAAGAATGCATGGAGCTTATGGAGTTTATTTAGATTATCCAACTAAGCTCTCACTTCATCCAAATCTAACTCCAGTTATCTTGCTCACAATGATTGGAAGAGTCAACATCAAAGAATCAATGGGCATTTGATTTTTCTTGCATACATGACAACAGACTTTTGATGTTTCATACCTTTGGCCTCTGAAGAAACCTCCTCTTCCTCTGCGTCAAGTGTGATCTTGCCTTTGGCTTTTATTTTGGTTTGATTGCTCTCTTTGATGATATTCTTCCCTTCCATGTCCACAACCACAACCTCTTCTATGACCTTGGGCTCCGCTTCTCTGACTTCTTGATTGTTCTTTATCTTCTGTCATTGTGAGTTTAACTTAGTGAATTAGGTGATATATATCAAAAGCAATACATTCGGCGACAACTAACGACTAGATATTCTTCATAACAAACTAGTGTAGCTGAGAAGGAGAATCGAACCATATACTTGACATGATGAGGAGCATTATGCTAAAGAGCAAACACTTGCCAAAAGAACTTTGGGCTGAAGTGGTTGATTAAGCTGTTTATTTTCTTAATTGGGGTCCCATCAAACCTCTTGAAGATGTCATAACATGAGAAGCATGGAGTGGCTAGAAGCCAAATGTTTCATGCTTAAAAGTACTTGGAAGCATTGCATATGTGGAAATTGCACTATAAAGGACAAAGCTCGATGACAAAAAAGAACAAATTTATCTTCATCAGGTATGAACTTGTTCTAAAGCTTGCAAGTTATTTGATCCTAACAATCATACTTTGCATGTTAGTGGAGACGCCCATTTTGATGAAGGCACTTGGTAATGACATTCAAATGATCAAGGAAGTACACATGACCACTCAAACTTGCAGTCCCCTAGTCCTACAAGCATGCCAATATTGACCGCTTCCTCGACTTCATCATCCATGTCTTCCGTTTCATCACCTCAAGAAACACTAACAACTTCATAGACTAGAAGCCTAGAGATCTATATGAAGCTACCGAAGAACTTCATCTTGTCAGTCTTCTTACCGAAAGTGAACTAATTCACTTCTAGGAGGCCATCGTTGATGAAAGATGGAAAGTCGCCATGGATTAAGAAATAAAGTCTATTGAGAAGAACAATACTTGAAAGCTTGTCACATTACCGAAAGACCATGAACCCATTAGAGTCAAATGGGTATATAAAGAAAAGAATAACGCTGAAGGCAAAGTTGAGAAGTATAAAGCAAGATTGGTGGCAAAAGACTTTAAGCAAAATGCTCGCTATGAAGAGCTATTTGCTCCTATCATTCGCATGAAAACTATTAGAATGATTATTTTCTTGGCTTTTCAAAATAAATGGAAAATTTAGCAAAATGGGTGTCAAATCGGCATTCTTAAATGACTATTTTGATAAAGTATACATACAACAACCAATGAGATATAAGATAAAAAGACAAGAACATAAAGTGCTAAAATTAAATAAGGCAATTTATTGCTTAAAACACGCTCCAAGGGCATGGAATGCTTGAGTAGATGCATATTTTAAGGACAATTGTTATGTTCAATGCTTTAATGAACACCGGCCCTTTACACTAAAGTAGAAAATAGATTTGTATTTCTTATATGTCCATATGTTGATGACTTCATCTAATAGAGATTTATTTCTTTTATATCCATATATTGATTACGTGATTTATTTGGATACAAATGATTGCTGGCTTCAAACAAAGAATGAATAAAGAATTTGAGATGACAGATATCAGACTTATGGCTTATTTCATCGGCATTGAAGTCAAACAAAATGATGATGAGATATTTATTTTCCAAAAAGGCTATGTTTTCTCTTGATTCAAAATGGATAATTGCAAAGCAGTTGCTCCTACAGTGGACTGTGGAATCAAGTTGTTCAAGCATGACGAAGGCCAAGTTGTGGACTCTACTCTTTTCAAAAGCCTAGTGGGAAGCCTAAGATACTTAACTTGCACAAGACTGGATATTCTATATGGTGTTGGACCTATAAGTCGATATATAGAGGAACCAAAAGCTATTCACATGAATGCTGCAAAGAGGATACTTTGCTACATATAAGGTATAATACGTGATGGCCTACTTTATTGTTTTTCACTTGACGTACAACTTGTAGGTTATTGCAATAGTGGTAGGGGTGGCGATCAAAATGATAGAAGAAGCACCATTGGCTTTGTATATTATTTAGGAGATACTGCATTCACATGGCTCTTCGAAAAGCAACCCATAGTGACGCTCTCCACGTATAAGCAAAGTACGTGTCTGCTTCATTTTGCACTTGCCACGCTATTTACTATTTAGCTAAAAAGGATGCTCGAAGACATTTTTTTTCCCTAAACAGAAGCTACAAAGCTACATGTGGATAACAAATCGGTGATTGCGTTGGCAAAGAATCCGATCTTCTACTATGAAAGAAGCAAGTACATTGATATCCTGTTGCATTTCATTAGAGAACATGTCAAACAGAGAGAGATTGAAGCGAATCTCTTCTACAAATTTAAGACAATGCTTAGCATGATAAATGGAGTTAAATTTGGATTAATGGAAAGCGTTGTTGGATAATCCAAACAAACCCCATAAATTCCATGTATTTTTATTATAACATATTATCTTTTTGTTTGATCAAAGGACGGCGGCCAATGTTTCTAGAGGAATGCATTTAATATATGTAGTGTGTGTTTTCAAAGATGTGCTTTGAACAAAAATAGTACTGTGAAAAGCCTTGTGTAGGGTATATAAAAGCTCAACGATATGAGTTTATTTAGCAAGTCAAGTACAAGAAATATAAACAAAGTTAAACGTTTCTCCTACTGGCTTCTACACTTCTCTCCTCACCAATGCTTATTTGTTTTCTTTACTGAGTGTTGTTCTACCAAATAACAAAGATAGTGAGAGGAAACTTGAGTGTTTCAAGAACCAGTGTACTTGCCATTATTTTTTTCTCCAACAGAGTTACTTTTGCTTTTAAATGGAAAAAAAATCTTTTGTGATATGGTGGAATCAGATAACTTCCCTTTGTATACCAGTCACATGTTAAGAGTATTGCCATTTATAAGTGTTTTTTGAAAATAGTAAAATCATGAACTTCCAAAATTTGCTTGTTTTTAGCCCGTCAAAGAAAATAAGCTAGAACGTAACATGGCGAGACTTGGTTCAATTATGTGAGGATAGAGGGCGGATAACGGAATAGTCTAAACTAAAAGCTATGTTTTCTTTTTCAAGGGGAAAGAACAACTATCACTATAGGGCTATTGGAAGATTGCTTAACAAGTTTCATTCTCAAGGATAAGAGATTAAGAGACTGCAATGAAGCAGGATATAATTGTAGAGGATGTGAACATGCTCACTTTAACTTGATTGTACCAAATAATATACAAAACATTAATTTAATTCATGTGGAATCATCCGTGCACACATGGGTTTTATGACTGTTATTGAACTCTTTTTTTTAATAAGCTGGCTCTTGATTTTTGCTCTCTAACCGGATAGCTCCGTTTGGCATGTGAGATATCATAGATTGGAGTAGCTTATGACAGTTGTCTTTTGTTAGACAAATGAAACAAGGTTAATCATTTAAATCTTGATTGATAATACAAACTCGTTTGTCTTTTCATTACCCAACGCACGCTACCCTATGAGATGGGAATTAGTCTATTGACATGTAAAATATGGCAAACCTGGTATATATACTTGAGGATAAGAGAATTTAAATAGAAAAAACATAAGATTAATTACATTCTGGTACCTTGAGGCATGATATTATTATATGGATGACGCTGGAGTTTGTGTATCTACACAGGTAACCCTAAGATTACTAATTGTAACTACATTAGTCAGTTGTAGTCCAGATGAAAAGCAACTCTCAGGTTTACCCATGTAATTACAATTAATAATAAGGGAGTTACCCATGTAGATACAAATATTCCGGGGTCACCTGTATAACTACATCATACCTCAGGGTCACAGGTTGTAATTATCATTCTATTTATTTGGAATAATTTTTTAACCCTTTCTTCGCACCCAGGAGTTTTTCTTTTTCAATTTGTTTGTGCGTGTGCATGGTGGGTGGGTGTGAGTTTTGATGGGTAGGGTAGGGTTTTTCTTTTGTTGGGCGCCGGGCGGGGGGGTGGGGGGCCGGGGGGGGGCTGCGGTGCGCTGCTTTCATAGCTGCAATCCCACCCCACCTACCAACCAGTTTATACTTTGACGTTTGAATAAATATGAAGATGTAGATTGTATGAATTATCTGTGGAGTAGGGCTTGAGTCCCTATGGATAATTTGTTTTTCTTTCTTTTTGCGCACAGGCCTACTACTTGATGCAATCGCCAGAGACTAAGCAAGCGGGCGATGCCATTGCATTTGGATCTGCTTTCCTCTTTTCTTCTGTCTTCGGTACTTCTTTCTTTGATTTTCTTTTTTAAAAATCATTCTGTCTGGCTATTTCTCACTTCCATCTTTGTTTCAGGCTTTTGCTGCTCATTTCTGTCGGTGCCTTGACTGTGTTCTACTCTGCCTATGTGCAAGATAAGATACCACAAGATATTGGTCCCATTTAGTTTAATTACCTTAGATGCACATCTCTTAGATTTTCACTTTTTTGGTAAGTGTGAAATTTTCACACTTGTAGTTTTTATCTAAGAACTATCTAAATTTTATCAAATTTTGCAGTTGTAGTGCGCTTTGATCTATCTATATGTTTATCAAATTTTGCAGTTGTAGTGTGAAATTTTCACACTTGTAGTTTTTATTTAAGAACTATCTAAATTTTATCAAATTTTGCAGTTGTAGTGCGCTTTGATCTATCTATATGTAAAAAGCCTCATTGTGTTGGTTAGAGTGTAAACATACAATTCTTAATCCTTAGCACATCTTCAAAAGATGATAATGTAGCAGTTCAGGTTCAATTTCCATGGTACCTGCATTTTAAACAGAAACTAAAAATTTATGCTCCTCAATCTCACCGTAACTTCAAAATCTTAATATAGTGGAAGAGACTTCATGAACACTAAAATGCACCGAACAATTGAATTGCATGGTTCAAACCCGATATTGTAAGAATTCTACAAGGAATATTGACACCAAAAATGACAATCCGTAAGCATATTATACAATCAACACCAATGCAATCTGAACCAGGAGAAGCAAGCACAGTGTCATCATTCCATCTGGGCTCACAAACCTTGATCCTGAGCTTGACCCTTTGTTCTTTGACCTGGAAACCTCTGCAAAGAACAAATATACCAAATTCTTTATAATATCCTCACGGAAATACGCTAAAATTTGTTCAAATATACGAGAAGCTTACTAGAGCACATAGAAGCAGACACGTGCTCCCCACACCTCACTGGCAGAAACATTGCTTCTGTCATGTTAACCTTAGCCTGCTTTGTTGCTGAACTTCCACCCAGCATGCTGCAGAGGCATCCAGGGTCAGACTTTATCAGCGACTTCAGAGGATCACAGCAGTCTCTCGATGGAGTTTTCTTGGATTTGATGTACTGCAGGCATGGCACAAGCTCATTCAGACAAGCGGAGTCCTGAGCTCTTGACATTGTTGCTAATGTGAATAAAGCTAGCAGACAAGCCAATGTAGAAATTTTCATCTTGTTCATTGTTGTCTTTCTTTCTTATTGTGATGTTTTAATTTGTATTGTGAATTTATAATGGTCATATGGTAAGGTTTTCTTATTATGGTATAGTATTTGATCGGTGGAGGTTAGGGTTGATAGCCTCAAATTGTGAACGGTTCTGTCTGTGACTCAGGGTTTGGTTGGGTTTTTTGGAGTGCTACCCACCAACTAAGGCCTAATTTTCTGTATTATATATATGATACGAAGAAACATGACTTTTAATTAATAAATTTGAGAGATTGATATTTGCAACAGTCTCAGTTGCTTAAGAGCAGTACAATCGAGAGGTGTTCAGTGTAGTGTGGTTGGAAGTAGTTTTAAGTAGCTCTTAGTTGGAAGCCAACTGCTCCTATGAGTCAAACTAAGAAGCGTAAGGGAGAGTCTCCAAGAGGCAAATAACTAGTTAAGCAGCAGCTAAATGTCTTGACGAAGAAAAATAAAAGTACAGGTTTAGACAACTTCAACAAAGATAAATAAGAAGAAACAAATATATTTTAAATTTAATAGAAACGAAAGAAATAGGTCCGTATAAAGGAGTTCACGTACTATTATAATCGACCAGTGAATGGTTCTCCATTATTAGTAGAGTGGACAAAATGGTAGAGAATAGATGCAGATAGTTCCGATAGGATGCGGTAATTCCGTAGAAAGTAATAAAAAGTGGCAACATTAAATTATAGAAATTCTCTCTATTCAGTATGCTCATTGCAAGAAGATAATAGAGAGGAGTTAAAACATTGCAGATTGCAAGTGTGTCATAAACTGGTGCATAGTATTTGTCTTGTGAGCAGTTGAGAGCAACTCGCATGTGCGGGGGTAGCGGTTAGTTGTCCGCGTCTTTTTGAATGCTCTGTGAATGCGACCATCGATCAATTGTTTGATTCACTGCCTCCAAGATCAGAAGCATATGAGCTTAGCTGTTGAATGGGCTGTTTGTCCGTTGCTTTAGGGGTTTAAGCTCATTATTTAAATTTAAAAAACAAGGTGCTAACTCAGAATTATAATCAAAGAAGCGAATGGAAAAAAGCTCACATGCATTCAAGGACAACAGAAGGAAGAAAGAAAAATAAAAGTATTCCAAAAAAGAGTGGCGGGTTTCTGATGGTGTATTTTAGCAGGCGATTCTCTCTGCTATCGTACACCACCGCCTAGTTCACGAATGAAGAAGAAGAAGAGAAACAGCAAAGGCGCCATTGATAGCGAGCTTCGAGATTCCCTTTTTGAGTATGTTCCTGCATCCAAATCTAGAGATGAATCAAGAGCTATGGAGATTTCTTTGAAATCCATTGAAATGGACTCCACGGGTCCAAAAGGAGCTAAAAAGAAAATTCCGATCCAAGAAATTCTTAGATCAAATTTGAGCTTGGATCAATCTCACCTGGATCTGATTGGATCTAGGATTCCTCGTCAATTGAGTAAATCTCCTTCCCCAGTTTCTTGGGCGGATGAAATTGAAGATGATGATGAATCTGAGTCTGGATTGAATCATTCTGGATCTAGAGAAGATGAAACCTCAATTCCTGAAGATAATACTAATGAGCCCCCAATTCTGGTCAATTCTCCTTCTATGGATAGTGATTCAAACCTTGAAAATATTCTTCATCTTGAGGATGATAAGAATGAAGCAGAAGCTGTAGCTCAAGATGATGTTGATTCAAGAGCACTCAGGATTCCAAGAAAACATTTGCTAGCCTTTTTGCAGATAATAGGAAGTCTGGTAATGGTCTATCCTTAAACTTTGTTAAATCTGTTAAATCTAACTCTGTTACATTCTCGGCTGATGAATGGAAAGAGGGAGTGGATTATTGGAAGCATGCTTTAATTGGTTATGTCATTGGCCTAAATGTGAAGTTTAAATCTATGGAATCTTATGTTAATAAGATTTGGGGAAAAATTTCCATTCCAAAAATTTCTTTAATCAAGCAGGGGATGTTCTTATTTGACTTCCAATCAGAAAAGCAGATGCAGGAAGTTTTAGATGCAGGTCCTTGGTTCTTTGGATCTAGACCAATGGTCCTTAAACCTTGGACAATTGATATAGATATGGATAAGTTTCAGACTTATAGTTACCCAATGTGGATTCAGTTCCCTAATCTACGTCTTAATCTGTGGACATCAACTGGTTTGAGTAAGATTGCCAGTGTGATTGGTAAGCCTATTGCTTCTGACAAACTCACAGCTGATAGACAAAGGTTGAGTTATGCAAGGGTTCTCTTGGAAATTGATTTGCCCCTTAAAGAGAGCTTACCTGATTTTATTGAAGTTCAGGGACCTGATGGTATTAAATACAATCAAAAAGTTGTATATGAACTCAAGCCTCGATGGTGCTCTTTTTGTAATATTGTTGGCCATGAAACTAAGTTTTGTAGGAAAAGGACATCAAAAATGAAATGGATGCCTGTCATTAGGCCCCAAAATTCTATGCAGGTTCAGAAAGATGATGTGCATTGTCATACTTCTATACAGGATGAGAATATTGAAAATTTAGCAGCTAGTAAAACTCAAACTGGGAATCTTCAGCAAGGACAACTAAATAAAGATGCTAATATTGACCAACCTGGGCAATTACATGATATACAAAAGAGCAGAAACAACAAAACTGGAGCTGATATTGGTCTTGGGAGTGTCTGTATAGGACAAACCAGTAAAAACATTGCAAGTTCCAGGAAATATTCTATCCTGAATTCTAAAGGGAAGCAAGTAATCAATAGTAGCTCTCCTACTATGAATGCATCTGGTTTCACTAATGTGAATAGCCCTATTCCAATGAGAAGTTTTGGAAAAAATATTGGGGTTTCCTGCATCCAAACATCTAAATTTTCTATTCTGGACCAACAAGCTGACTTGGATCCCTATTGTATTGATAGGGGAGGATCTCAATAATGAATCTGGCCATTTGGAACATTAGAGGATTTAATAAATCCTCTAAGCATTTGATAGTTAAGAATTTTATTCATGAATACAATCTTTCATTCTTAGCTCTCTTAGAAACTAAAGTTGATGGAAGGAAAATGCAGGCCATTGCAAAAAAAAGTTACTAAAGATTGGGAATGGATTTCAAATTCATCTGAAGCAAATAATGGTAGAATATGGTTATTTTGGAACAGTGACATTCTTACAGTCCAGGCTATTTCTTCTTCTAATCAGCAAATGACTTGCTCTCTTGAGTCTAAGGATGGTAAGCTGGCTTGTACCATCACAGTGGTATATGCATCAAATCAAATGGATGAGAGGAATCTTCTATGGCAAGATATGCTGGCTTTTAATCAAAATGGCCCTTGGTTGGTTGGGGGGGGGGGGGGGGGTGTAATTACTATTCTAAATAGTGAAGAGAAACTGGGAGGTGCTCAAGTAACTGAAGCAGATACAACTGATTTTTAGAATTTCATCAATCTTAGTCACTTGGCTCATCTTAAGGCAACAGGCTGTTTCTATACTTGGAGTAACAAACAGGAAGCTGAAACAAGAATATGGTCCAGACTGGACAGAATTTTGGTGAATGAAGACTGGATACAACAATACACTTCTAGCCAGGTTGATTTCCTAATGCCTAGCTATTCTGATCACTCTCCTGCTCTAATAACAATATGTGAGGATAAATTTGAAGGAAAAAGGCCATTTAGATTTTTCAATATGTGGACTAAACACCCTGACTTCATTCCAGCTGTTAAATCTGTTTGGAAGCAAAATATCAGAGGATACTGCATGTACAGATTTCATAAGAAGCTTAAAGATCTGAAGCCTATCTTGAAAGAATTAAATAAAAAGCACTTTATGAATATTAGTGAGCAGGTAAAGAGAGCTAAGGATGAGCTTGCTGATATCCAGAAACAGATAAGTGATGATCTCCTCAATCAAACGCTGATCCTGAAGGAGAAGGAGTGTATCTCAAAATATACCAGATTGCTTAACTGTGAGAACTCTTTTTACAAGCAAAAAGCAAATATAAATTGGAGTTTACAGGGAGACAAATGTACTCAATTTTTCCATTCAATTATGGAAAACAAAAGGCACTGCAACAGGGTTTTGTCGATATACACTGAGGGGGGTCTTAGAATCACTGATACTTCTGATATTTCTGAAGAATTTATTGCTTACTACAAGAAGCTACCGGGTACTTCTACAAATGTCTTAGAACCTGACATGAATGTAATTGCCAATGGTCCAGTTCTCACTCCAACTCAAAAGGCCAACCTGATCCTTCCTGTCAGTAGAGATGAAATCAAACAAGCTGTGTTCTCAATGTCTGAAACCAAAGCACCTGGTCCAGATGGATTTAATGCAGCCTTCTTTAAATCAGCATGGGATATTATTAAGGAAGATTTATATCTTGCTGTGGAGGAATTCTTCAACTCAGGGAAGCTTCTGTTGGCCTTCTTGTTTTGATGATGTTTAACAAACAATTTACTTCTAATGTTGTTTGTCTAGTATTTGTGTTTTCTTATTTATTATAGACAAACAACATTGTTGGAGGTTGGATGGATTGAGCCTACACGATCACATCAATAAAGGAGGTTAGCGGAATGTCGGGTTGAAGCCTATACAATTCAAGTTAAAGATCAAGTTCAAGCTTCATCCGCAATGTGTACCAAGTTGAGCTCAATGAAGATCAAGATCAAGCTTGGGTAATGTAGTTTAGGTTTTATATTATGTGTGTTAGTACTTTAAGCTCAATATTACACAACCTATATGTTTTGGTTTCCATGTATATATATAGGTATATATATACATACATAGTTTTGAGTTTTAATGTTCATAAATATGAGATTACACATTTCATATTTATTATTGTGCTTTGGTTTAGCTATATAGATATGAAACAAATTTACACTCATATATATATTTATATGTTTTCATACTCTATTGTGTTTTTTGAAAACATTGCATAGAATATGCAATTTTGTGAAAATATTGTATTCTTAGTTTATAGACTTCAATATCAGTTTATACATGTTTTACTAAGTCTATAAAAACATTTCACAAAGTTTCAAAAGTTGGTTTATGTCAAAACATCAAAATTCAAGTATCCCATATTTTCATGTTTTGGACTATTTTGTAAAATGATGATATTTTTCATTTGGGAAGTCCTTTTTCGAAACCAGTCGTTGTAGCATGTTTATTATCATGTCTACAATCATTCCCCAAAGTTTTACATTTTTTGGAATTTGTTTGATATTTTTAAACAACATTTTAAAATCAGCAAAACAGTTTTCAGATTCTCAAATGTCAGAATTCGGTCGACCGCACCGGTCGACCGAACCTGAGGTCAAAAGTTCGCTGTGCCGACAGAGAGTTGTCGGTCGACCGGTACGGTCGACCGATGAAATTTTCGGTCGACCGATGACTTTTCCGGTCGACCGACAGGCGCTTTGTCAGCTGCCAACGGCTAGTTTTTTGACCGTTGCCTTGGGGTTTTTCTGTCATTTGACTTGGGATTTTTAGCTGAGTTTTGGAGGGTATAAATACCCATTGCTGATGTCTTTTCAAGAGTTAATCAAGAAGTTTTTAAACAAGTTTTAAACAAGGTTTAAGTGTGTTTAAGGGTTTGTTTTGTGTGTGAAGAAGTTTTATACAAGTGGAGGAAATTATTCTCTTGATTGGGCTTCACTCTCCATCTCTCCATCTTGTTATCAATTGAGAAGTTTTCTAAACTCAAACTCTAGCTTTACATTTATTACTTGTTTGATTATAATTGTTATTAAGCTAGATTTTATATTTGAGTTTAGTTTGATTTTGATTTCACTCATTGTTACACACACCCACATTGAGCTTATTGTATCTTTCATACATAGTATAGTTGGGTGGTGAGAGTTTGTAACATTGAGTTGTGCTTAATTGAGTTCTCATCTATTGTAGAGAACAAATTTTATATTTGTTACATTGTGAGTGTTGTAAAGTTTTCAGTGAGCTAGAAAACCGAGTGTGTAGTTCCTAGAGGAGAGGAACGGAGACGTAGGTCGAGGGGACTGAACTCCGTGAAGAAAATTGTGAGGAGTGACGTTGTTCGGTGAGCGTTGAAAACCGACATTGTGAGGTGTGTAGAAGTTCCGACTTCCAAACCGGTTGTGATAGTGGATTTCTCCCCGGGAGTGGGGAGCGGAGACGTAGGACGGAAGGTCCGAACTCCGTGATCATATAGTGTGTTTGAATGTGCTTTGGCGTTCATTTATATTCATGCTCATATGTTATATCGCCATTGCCATTAGCTCATTAGTTATATGATCCACTATCTTGTTTAGATTGTTTACCCTTGTGTTAGTTTGTATATCCTTGCACATATCTTATTGCATATCTCTTTGTTAGGATATATTATCTTGTGCTAGTTTATATATCCTTGCATATATATTTCATCATATAGGATATATCACTTTGTGTATATTGCATATTCTTGCTCATAAGTAATTATATATCATCTTGCAAGAATATTTTAGTTAATTAGTTTTAATTGGCATTTAATCGGATTAGATTAGCATAAGAGCCTAATCACCCCCCCCCTCTAGGGTCCAACAGCTTCTTGGCACTTTTAATTCAACTTCTATAACCTTAATCCCTAAAATTCTGAATCCAAAAAGTGCATCTGATTTCTGTCCCATCTCTTGTTGCAATCTAGTTTATAAAATGATTGCAAAAATTATAGCTGGAAGATTACAGAATATCATGGGTTATTTGATAAGTGATGCTCAAAGCGCATTTGTTAAAGGAAGACTCATTACTAATAATATTCTTCTAGCCCATGAATTAGTTAAACACTATGGAAGGAAACATATCTCTCCCAGAGCAATCCTAAATGTAGACCTGAGAAAGGCTTTTGATTCTATCAATTGGAGTTTCATCCGATCAATGCTGGAGGGGTTGGGGTTCCCTAGTACTATGTTAAATTGGATTACGGAATGTATCTCTTCCCCAAAATACTCACTGTCTTTAAATGGCTCATTGCATGGCTATTTCAAAGGGGAGAGGGGTCTAAGACAAGGAGATCCTCTTTCTCCTTACTTATTTGTTATAGGAATGGAATACCTCTCTAGGAAGCTAAGTACTCTCAAAAATGATAAATCTTTCAAGTTTCATCCTAAATGTGGTCGATTGGGGATTACTCACTTGTCCTTTGCAGATGATCTTCTCCTCCTTGCTAGAGCTGATATTCATTCTATAAGGAAGCTGCAAAACTGCCTTAAGGAGTTCAGCTTGGTATCTGGGATGGAAATCAACCCTACAAAATGTTCAGTCTATGTCAGTGGTGTTGAGGACAGCTTAAAAATCCAGATTTGCAATCTGCTTAATTTTCCTAAGGGAACTTTACCAGTTAGATATTTGGGGTTACCTCTTATGTCAAAAAGGTTATCATTCATTGATTGTTCCCCACTTATCAGCAGGATTTCAGATCAATTTATTCAGTGGAAAAAGAGGAGATTTCTCTCGTATGCAGGGAGATTGCAATTAATTAAGTCTGTCATTTTGGGTGTTCAAACATTCTGGACAAGTAATTTTATCTTGCCTATGAAAGTTCTTGAAAAAATAGACAGTCTATGTTCATCCTTCCTATGGAACAACAAAATTCATCAGGTTTCTTAGGCTGATGTTTGCAAAAACAAAAAACAGGGAGGCTTGGGGCTCTTCTCAGCAAGGGACTGGAACTATTCTGCTGCACTTAAGCTCATCTGGATGATTCATATGAAAAAAGATCTGCTTTGAATCAAGTGGGTTCATGAAAATTATATACACCAATCAGATATATGGCATGTACAAAACAAAGCTTTGAACTCTTGGATGTGGAGACAGCTCCTAAGAGCTAGAGACAAGATGTTGGACAAATTTGGATCTGTCAGCAACCTCACTAACTTCATCAATGGCTGCTATTTCAATGGTAGACTTCAAATCTCCTCTATCTATAACCTGTTAAATAGCTCTGCTCAAATTTCCTGGTACAACACAGTTTGGGAGGGGTTGAACTACCCAAAACACTCCTTTGTGCTATGGCTTTCTACTCTTTCCAGATTGTCAACACAGGACAGGCTAATTAGGACGAGGATACTCAATACAAACCACTGTGTTTTGTGTCCTCCTGATCAGCAAAAGGAGGAAACTTGTCATCATCTCTTATTTGAATGCCTATATTCAGCCCAAGTCTGGAACAGTGTGATGGATTGGTTGCAATTTAAATGGAGGTCTTGTAGTTGGACTCATCTACTTAACTGGTATGCTCATAATCTAAAGGGCAAGGGGTTCATGAAGAAGATTAAGAGAATGACTCTAGCTGCAACAGTTTATTTTGTGTGGCAAGAAAGGAATTTGAGATTATTCCAAGGAAAAAATCGTAGCCCTGACATTCTCTTTCGAGTAATCAAGATTGCCATACTTTCAAAAGTTTTGAATGAGGAAATACCGATACATTTCAAAGAGGAAATTGGGAGGATGTAACTGTATATACTTAGAGTGACAGTTTTGTCTCTCCAGGCTGTTTCAATGCCGGAGACTTTGATGTTCTACTGTTTTCAAATTGATGAATGAATAAAGTATTTTTTCATTGACCAAAAAAAAAATACAGAAGGAAGAAAATTTCTTCCTCTTTAACTCTATCCCTTGGTAGCCCTAATCACAAACTTTATAGAACGTGTCAATTTGACTAGGGTGAGTTCACTAAATCCCCATGAACTTTTATCATTTTGAAGTAAACCTTCAATAACTTTCAAAATCGCATTAAACCCCTCAAGAACTTTAAAAAATATCATACAAAACCCTAAATAACTTTCAAAATCACTCAAATCCCCTAATAACATTTGCAAAAAAAAACACCCAAAGTTAACATCGTTACATCTGAAGCGGCCTGTGCAACCCACATGACTAAAAGACCAATATACCATTTAATTATGAACAAAAATCGTTTATGACCTTTTTATATTTTTAACCCTAAAAACAGAATTATCTCTTTTCTGTCATTGTTTTCCTCTTGCTCGCGCTAGGTTGAGGTCCCAACTCTAATTGTTTTTTAATTTTGTTTTGTTGATTTATAAGGTTTGTATGCAAAATGCTGAAAATTACTAAGAGTTTTTAACAATCCCAAAAGTTATTGGGGGTTTAGTGCGATTTTGAAAGTTAATGGGGGATTTAATGTGATTTTTAAGAATTCATGTGGGTTTTAATCTGATTTTGAAAGTTATTGGGGGGTTTACTGCAAAAAACTGAAAATTCTTGGGATTTAGTGTAGGTTACCTATTTGACTACTGTTTCAACACCAAACCTCTTAATCTAATGCACTTGTCGCAAATCATTGTCCTAATTCTGTCCCTTAATCAAACAAAGCAACCAGAAAATAATAGTAATACCAATGACAACAATTAATCAATCTAAACCAGTGCAGGTGCAGTGCACTCAAATCGTTCCTCGACTTCAATCATTAATCTAATAATTCGCTAATCACTTTCCACCCGACGTTTAGCATAGTTTGCTCACGCCATCGCTAATACGAAGGCCTTGCTTCATAGCGAAGGAGAAGACAACCTGTAGATTCCTTTAAGATAAATATCTAAACTGTGAAAATGGTAATTCTAATTCCTCCAGAGTCCAATCTACAAAATATTTGTCTCGTCACGAATAAAACGGTCACGTGCATATAAGGAAGTAATCCCGTAAATAGAGTGCGCGCCTTTGCTTCAGTTCAGTCGTAAGGACAAAGTATACATTATTCTTGCTTCAATTCATTAATCAATACTACTAATAAAACAAAAAATCTGATTGCATATTTTTACCACTTAGCTAATTCTAAGAACTCTAAAATTTATTAAATTATTTTTATTTTCAACATCTTATCTTAATCCAGTATTCTCCACATCTTGGGAATCTCTATTTTTTGTCTTTCAATTCCCTATAAATTATTGATTTTATTCTCTCTTATAAAAAAAGTCCTATTTTGTCTTCTCTCTTTCCCAAAAATTTTGATATACATACAAGAATAATAATTTAAATCCCGTGCATCATACTTGAAACAAGTATTTTTTTTATACACCATTAATTCAGTAGGTAAAGACTGCTTTATAATTTCACGTCCCTCAGCTATCACCCAATACAAAATATAGATTCTTGTCCATAAAATTCATTAATGATGTCATATATACTTGAATTAGAATACTACAAAGTAAGAAGTGATTTGGAGATAAATGAATTGATCTAAGAATTGTTTCTTATTTTATACACCATTAATTCAGTGGGTAAAGACTACTTTATAATTTCACCACGCTCACCTACCACCCAATACCAAATGTTTATATTAAGTGATCACACAGTCATATGTATCAGTGTTTGGATAAGTTTGTTGATGATCAATGAGCGGGCCCCTTTCTCCCCTGACTTTATATTTGATTCTTGAGCTAGGTATCTGAAAAATATGCACGTGTATAAATTCGTGAGAGGGTGGGGCTTGATTACCCCGTTATACCTCCGACGACCAAGTTAGCTGATTAACTTGAATGAGGTCAATAAGAACTGTAAGAGTTATTGTGTGTGTGCAGTATTATTTGTAAAATCAGAGAATTTGGATTAGAATCCAGAATTAAGGATCCAACCCAAGTTGAAATAGGACCTGTATTTATAGTTGTAAGGGCAAGTTGGTCACTTTGGCCGAGCGCTGAGAGGCGGTGGTGAAGGGCTGGTAGCTGCGTCAGCACTTGCTTTATAGTTGTCAGCTGGTGATTGGGGGAAAGATCACTTCAGCATTAAATGCAAGTGAGTGGCAGTATGGCAGTGTCTCACTTGGTCCGATGAGTCATGAAGACTATCGGTGCTAGAGTCATGATGGCACCTGCCAAGCATTAAATGGGATGTTGACATGTTGGCAGAGAGAGAAGCTCAAGGTGAAAATGGTCCTTTAGCTTCACTGAGAAGTAACACTCCTCGAGTCATCCTCGTGAGGCGTTGAACAAGTGGTCATGTGGACTCGTGGTGAGTTGTCTTCGACAATAGGGGGCGACAAGTACCGCCTCTCGAGTCAACATAAAGGGATATCGATTCGACGAGTCGACTAAGTCAAAATTCCTACTGGGCCTAGGCCGCCAAGTTGCTTGGGGCACTGTATGTGGAAATATGCATGTCCAGTGATTGGTAGTGAATTGTATTTTGGCAAAAATGGGAACGCCATAACAGTTGGCCTCTTCCGCTTGGAGTTAGCTTTAGCCGGGTCCGAGTAAAATATAATAAAAAATTTATTTTGGACGGACGTACGGGCTTTGAATGAGAACTGAAAAGTCACTTCAGAGGCGACGTGGCTGACATCACCATACATCCTTTTTACTATTACAGCTACATTTTTTGGCAGATCACAGACGATTCAAGGTAAGTGGGCTGTGCCTCAATCTATGTGGGAGCTTCAAATTTTGAAAGTGAATTCTGGCCATTGGACACGGCTGGATCCAATGGTTTGAATTTCGACAGCTGTAAAATCAGCTGTCTATATATAGGAATAGGGCCATAAGATTAGCGGCTATTGTCTCTTGAAATCCCCTCTAGAGAATTCAAGTTCTTCTTCATTCATCTCTTCCGATGAAAATTTCTATAGTCTCCGATGGCTTCTGATCTAGTTGATCATTGAGCTCTCCTGGTGGAGATTCACTCTAAATTGACTCTGCCGTAGAAGAGGACAATCCCTAGGAGGTTCAATGTCTCTGAGGCGTATGATCTATTGGTTCTAACAAGATCGGAGGCTATATATGACCATGGACCAGAGCGAAGTTCGGTCTATGTGAGGCATCTGGAGTGTGGCCTAAGACTACCCCTGCACCCCTTCCTCAAACAAGTATTTACGGTGTTAGGAGTTTCACCAGCACAGATGAAGCCAAATGTCATTGCTATCTTTGTGGGGTTTGTGGTGATCTGCCACTGGCTGGGGATAAAACCCTCCTTGTATGTCTTGGGCCGGTTGGTGGTCATGAAAGTGAACTAGAATGAGCCTCACTTCCACTTTCAAATGGTGAGGAAGTTCAGGCTTGTTACCGGCCTTCCTAATTCCCACAAGGATTGGAAGGAAAATTTTGTCTTGGTCGCGGGGGATGACCTATAGTTTGGCTGCTCCGACTAGCCCGAGATAAGGAGGGATGCTCTTATGGGGGGCATGTCGTCTGCTGGCAAGAGGAGTGAGCTCGACCAAATCAAGGCGTACGTTGGCTCTTGTCGAGTCAAAGATCTTCTCGACGGGTTGGTCCTGCCGGTCGCTTGTGTGTCGGACGTGCCTGCTATCGACTAGGATTATGAGATAGCCTCAACCCTCATCATAAGGACAACAAAAATTGTGCTGGCGACTACTGTTCCTTTGGCTACTCCCCAAGAGGAGTCGTCGGCTAGGCCTACAAAATTTCCTTATCGAGACATTCCTCCAATGGATGTCGAGGCGGCAGAGGAGGAGCTAGCTCCCACCCTTGTCCATAGATGGAGACAGAGGGACATGGAACATGTACCTCAAGGGGAAGATGAGGAACAAGAGGTACAGGTGGAGGCTGAAACGGCCGAGGTCGGCATCGTCCATTTGGACGAGTCATCTTCCAAAAGACCAGCCGAGGCTTCCTAAGGTAAGGGAGCTGAGACCAGAGCTACTAGAGAGGGAGAGTCTTCTGGCCAACACTACGAGTCGACTCGTCAGGGGAAGGAGCTGGTCGAGGAGGAGATGGTGCTTCATACTGGGTTGGAATATCCCTTTCCTCATAGGGTTACCGACGTCGGTGAGGAAGAATGGGAGGAGATGAGGAAGTACCTCATTAGACACACCGGGGTCGATGCTCGACATGGACAGGAGCCCGAACCAGAGTACCGCTTTGAGCCCGAACGTCGTCTCGACATCTAGGGGACCATCATCAGGTCTCGCTAGATTGAGTTGAGGGCGATTGAGTAGTTTTGGCTTCCTCAAGATGAGGAGTATCTGCAAGGGGTTCCTGACATTGGTCTCCAGCATTGCCTTTGCAACTACTTTATTCGAGGTGCTCTGGTGGAGAATGAGTTATATGGTCGGATGGAGTGGGTCTAGACCGTATATCTCAAGCTCCATAGGGAGGTTACTTCCTTAAGGACCAGCTAAGGGGGTGACTCAGAGCGGGCTGCAGAGACATCGTCCCCAAGTGCTCCCAAGGTTGACCAGCTTAGACAGGAGTTGCAAAAGAACCAAAGGAAGAACAGGTAGATGGAGGAGGCTCTCTGGGAGAGGGACCACGCTATGACGCTGGCCGAGATGGAGAAGGAGGTGGCAGCATGTGCAAAGCATCAACTGGACGAGGAACATGGAACGCTCATCAAGCTCCAAGAAGAGGTCACTCACCTTAAGTCCGAATCTTATCGCCAGGAGATCATTGAGGGAAATCTCTAAAGCTTGACTAGAAAAACTAAAGTAGTGATAGCCTACAAAGCTGGGTATGACTACTTGTCAGTGCAGCTCCCGGTCAAGATGAGGAATGCACCCGATCGCTTTCACTATGCTCCTCTTGTTGCCAACTACTTGGACAAGTTGAAGGAGGTGGAAGCGCATGGAGGGGGGACTTGATCTCAATGAGGAGGGGGAGTCGGACGAAGAAGGAGGCTACTCGACTCCTCTGCCGACTACTCCTAGTAGCTCCCTGCCATTAACTCCTGGTGCGGGGATGGACTTCTCTTAGGCCTCTTAGAAATCTCTCGTCCTTCTGTTTTTGTTGTATATATTGTATACATAGTAATTTGTAAGATACTTCATCAAATGAATGAAAAAAAATACTTTTGAACTTGAAATTGATTTTTGCTGTGTCGCATAATCCTAATGTGTTTCTAAATGACTTAGCTGCATCATAGACTTGAAAACTTTAACTAGTAACTCGAGAGAACTCATCTTTTGTTGGGAAGACATGTCTCGAACTCGAGTAGTCATCTGATGTTTTAGTTTTTTGTCTAAGTATAGAACCAATTTGGCTGACTGCTTCAGCTAGTCCGTGTATGAGCTTCTTGAGGTGAGTGCCTGAGAAATTCTTGTGAAGTCAGCGGTCGGCTGTCGAGGGTCAACTAGGGCATGGTCAACTGCTCACCGAATAAATATCATTTAGTGAGTTTACAAAAGCCTTTATTAGGAAAGTGAAATGTCACTATTCAAAATGACGTGACGCTTTGTCAGTTGTCAAAGAGTAATGATGACGCTTCGATTTCTGAGCGAAGTGGCACAGAGTAAAGGGGAGTGACCTTTAGAATTTCATGAAAGACGTTTGAGATTTTGAGACAAATCTCACCCATTTATTTTGAAATGAGGCAACCGTCTGAATAACTTCACGTGTGCCTCTTGAACGCTATAAATAGCCCAATGGGGAGGGGGAGAGAAGAACTCTTTACAGATTTTTGGCCCAAATCTTTAGCGCTCTCTTCTCTTTAAACTTTCTCAAGTCCTTTGCAATCAAGCGATCTTCCATAGAATCTCAGATCGCCGTTGCTAGCCACAACGAGTAGAGAATCACTCTTCTCTGATCGATCCGTTCTAAAATACTACGGGCCTTACGACATCCCAAAGGCTTTCACACTAGTGGCGCCGAACAATAATGAACCAGTTTATCGCCATGGCAACAACAAGGCACCATTGTACTTGGCCCACCTTGATTACAGGCTCCGACTGACACTCAACTCCTTCATAAGGGACGCGTGCGGCTCTATGGGGGTTTACTCCTCTCAATTCACCCTAAATTCCATTAGGGTGTTGGTGGGTGTCGTCATCATCTGCCATCGAGTCGGCATTATGATGGGCTTGCGTCTGTTCGGGCATCTAGTCAGTGTCAAGTCGACGAAGAGGGACCCTTACTATTTCTTCCACAATAGTAGAAATTTCAAGTTTGTGAGGGATACTCCTAAGTCCAATAGGGATTGGAAGGAGTACTTTGTATGGGTGTTCGGTGCCGACGGCGTGCTCAGCTGCCCTGACTAACCCAAAATAAACAAGGACACATTGAGGCCATGCGTCCTCAAACCCGATGAAAGGCGACAGTTGGAGAAGATTTGCTCCTACATCGAGTCTCGGGAGCAGACCTCTTCAACACAGCGTCACCCTGGGTGGCGTATGTTTTACGGTCTCGCCCACTAAAGCTGACAAATTTAGGGCGGGTCTGCTGGCCTTCCCCTTGAAGAAAGCCAAAAGATGGAGGCAAGGGGCGAGGAGTTGGGATCTGCCGCTAGGCCCCAAAAAAAAGTTAAGGGGAAATCTTGCCCCTGAGGAGACGGCCGGGCTAAAGTCACAGGTGGCCAAAATCGCTACCCAACTGGCAGGGCAGAGAGTGAAGGCCAAGAATCTAGCCGTCAAGAAGGGTCAAGGACCGAGCAGGCAGACAGGGCAGCCCCCAGTCAGCTTGGTTGAAGAGCAACAACAACCGTTGACCGAGGAGCAGCTACAGCCTGAAGTTATCATCATCGACGACCCGTCCTAGCCTTTGCCTGAGGAGACAACCCCAGTAGTTGAAGTGTCTGAAACTGGGGCCTCTGTTGTAGAGGCTATCGAGCTAGCCTCTAGGCTCGAGTTGTCCCATAGGCCAGGCAAGGAGCCGGTCGGGTCGGCTAGGGGTGCTGAGGAACAAGCAGCGCCTCTCTCAGAATCTAAGATGAGTGAGGTTGCCGAGGAGCAAGATGGAATATGTCCCTTCCCTCACTGGATCTTTAGCGCCGATCCCTAATCTTGGGAGGAGGTGAAGGCGATGCTGGTGGGAGTACCGCTGGGCCCCTGTTCTCCTAGGAGGGAACTCTTGAAGCGTGACAAGTTCATCTCGCAGGCATCTCTTGATAGGGAGACTTTAATTTTGGGGTCCTTAACGGCCCCAGTCATAGTTGTGCAGCATTTCACCCTTCCAGAGGGTGAGCGGTTCTTGAAGAGGATGCCAAGCTTTGGCTTGCATTTAGCGCTCAAGGTCCACTTGGTTCAAGAGGCTCTGCTGGAGCAAGAGCAGTACAAGCAGCTCCGGCACATGCATGATTCTCTATAGCGGTGGCAGGCGGAGCTAGTGAAGGAGAAGTTAACTAAGGAAGAGGCAAAAAAAAAAGATTGACACCTTAGAGACCGAACTGAATGGCATCGAGTCCCGCTGGTGGCGAGAGGTAGATTCCAGGGAAAAGGTCCTTAAAGGGATCCGATTCCATAGTCCCAAGCAAGCGACATCGATGGCTAAGCTCCAGGGCGAAGTGGCCCAACTGAAGGGGGAGGTCAGCCATGATCAGTAAGGAATTTCTGAGTAAGATGACTGACTGATAGCTCTTGCCGGGGAGGTCGAATCCGAGAGGCCCCTTAAGGTGGTAGCCAAGGAGGATGCTCGGTCGAGTCGTCTCTCGGTTGAGCAGCTAAGGCGAGACCTCATGGAAGAACGGTTGGCTCACCAGGCCTCTGTGACAATTGTCAAGGACCTGGAGGCTCGACTTTCTCACTTTGACTCGGAGTAGTATAGGATGAAGGTAGTCGATGACTAGCGCCATGGCCCCTTAGGTAAAACTAAGGTGGCCTTGGCTTGTAAGGCCGGGTTTGACTATCTAGCCTCACTGCTCCCCTAGCTTTCTTCCCTCGCATGACCGCCTCTATCCATCCCGAGTCTTCTGCTACCTTGACCTCCTTAGGGAGGTCGAGGTAAGCGAAGAGGGGTTGGATTTGGCATTAGGCAATAGTGATGATGAGTCAGGGGATGAGCTTGAGGAAGACCTTCCCACTTCCTCTCCTGGTGCTACTGAAGTCCCTGTTGAGACTGCTGCCATTGCTAAGACTACCACCACTACCGTGACTACCACCGCTATCGTGACTGCTACCCCTGGCGAGACAACCGCCTCCAGCTAAGAGTTTTGAGGGCTTGTATTTATCTTCTTTTCTTTTGTTTTTTGTTTGTAAATATCAACATGTTTTGTAAATATTTGATATGGTTATTGTGAAGGACATGTAATGAAGTTTGAACATTGGAATAAAGATCGACTTTGTTTCCATTCTTGAGTCTGTCTTTATTTACTCCTTATTTTTACTTTTCTTTGCTAACTTGTATCTCTATTCTAATTGGGAAAACCCAAATGTTGGCTGTGGTAAGTCTGTTGTGTTATGTCAACCCGAGTGTTCGGGTCTTTGGCCGACTAGGACTTGGCAAGTTGTAGTGCCTAAGTCTTTTTGTCGAAGACGATCATATAGTTAGACTTCATGCCTTGGGTTTATTCATAAAGACACCAAGGTTTTTTTGGCAAAATAATAACCTTGAGGTTGGGTGCCCAGGACTTATGTAGACGTCTTGGGCTTGGATAACCCTGAGGTTGTGTCTAGGACTTACTAAAGTTGACTAGGTCTTTTACAATCCTAAGGCTATGCCTAGGACTTGCAGAATTCGACTAGGTCTTTCGCCCTACTAAGGGCCACCGTGAGGACCATTAGGCAGGATGAAAACCATGAGGTTGGATGTCCAAAACTTACATAGATGCCTTGGGCTTCAATATAACCATAATGGTCGAAAGATGATTGTGGGAGTCGACCATATGGTGTGTACCTTGAGTTTATTCCTGAAAAGACACCAAGGACTTAAAAATCAACTAAGAGGTCGAATGCCTAGGACTTACTGAAGTCGACTAGGTCTTTCACCCTATAGAGGGCTGCCGTGGTGGCAAATTAGTGAAATAACAATCCAGAGGTTAGGTGCCTAGAACTTACATAAATACCTGGGACTTGGACAACCCTGAGGTTGTTCCTAGGTCTAACTAAAATTGACTAGGTCTTTTACAACCCTACGGATGTGCCTAGGACTTGTAGAAGTCGACTATGTCTTTCGCGCTACTAAGGGCCGCCGTGAGGGCTATTAGGCAAGATAATAACCCTGAGGATGGATGCCCAGGACTTACGTAGATGCCTGTGACTTCAATATAACCATAATGGTTGAAAGGTGATTGTGGGACTCGACCATATAGTGAGTGCCTTGGTTTTATTCCTGAAAAGGCACCAAGGGCTTAAATTCCTGCATATATTGGGCACTAGAGAAGTGCGAGACAGTAATCAAGTCAGCTTGAATAAGAATTTCATTAATATTAAGTGAAAGTTACAAAATTATTGAAAGTAACATAGCAAAATTATTGAAAAAAATGCCATAGGTGCTGGATATTCAAGGAATGGTGAAGGACTCTCCCGTCTGGGGCCCTTAGTTGATATGTACCGGCTCGTAGCTCTTCTAGGACTGTGTAGGGGCCTTCCCAGTTGGGGGCTAGCTTGCCTCTTCGAGTGTCTTTGTCAAAAGCATATTTGTAGAGGATGAGGTCGTCAACATTGAATCTCCCTGGTTGGATTTTGCTGTTGTAGTAGCGGGTGATTCATTGCTGATTGACGACCTGTGTTCGTAGTGCTTTCTCTCCGGTCTCATCTATGAGGTCGAGGCCAATTCGAAGTCCTTTTGAGCTCATGTCCTCGTCGAACTGTTGTAGCCAGATGGTTGGCATGCCTACTTTGACGGGAAAGACTGCTTCAGCGCCATAAGTTAACTTAAATGGTGTCTCCCCAGTCGAGTTTTTATGGGTCGTGCGGAACGAACAGAGGATACTAAGTAACTCTTCAACCAGTTTCCTACTATAGCATCCACCTTTTTCTTCAATACTTGGACGATGCATTTGTCGGTAGCCTCTGCAAGATCGTTAGATTTGGGATGGGCGATGGAGGAGAATCTGTGGTGAATGTTGTATTCCTCACAAAAAGTGCGGAAGCCTCTGATGTCGAACTGGGTATCAATGTTTGTGACACCCAGGGTTCACACAAGGCTACAGTCTCAGATAAAATCCGGATTGTCAAACCAGCCAAGCACCAACCACCATACTACAACATGTTTCACCATCATAATCACTATCTCTCTAATGGAAATAATAAATAGGTGAAGGTACAGACAAACAAATATAGCAATAGGAAACACTGGACATACATAGAAGAAGCATAAGAAATATCAATAATGAGCCTAACTGAAATAAAATAGAAATATCTCTGAGTATAAACTGGATCTCAAATACAATGAGTCAAATAAACAAAGTCTCACAAAAGCTCTCAACTCTAAACTAAAATACCAATCTAGAGTCTAAAAATAATCAACTACATGTGGAGTTCTGCAATAACTACAAAGTATAATAAGTAGCTAATTGGACAACTAAGAAGTCCCATCAACCTGCGACTCTCCGTGCGCCAGTCTCACTGCCTGAAAGAGGGGAAATGACGAGCATCAAAGCGCTAGCGAGATCATCACTACCTCTCCCCAGGGTAAGGGGTAGGAACATATAAGAAAAAAAAGTCAGTACTTACATATATCAAATCATTTATATAGCTCTCTATGAAAAACTAATAGTCAAGGAAACATACTCAAATCTCCAACATAAAGAATAAATACATCATCTCGAATTACATCCGAGTAGCCTACTCTAATATAAGAGGATGTCAACAAAACCAAAATGAATATAACTGCCGTCCATAATGAGTGTGCCAAAATCTCAAAGGAAATACCCTACTCGCGGGTAATCTATCATGGAAGTAAAACTTACAACTGATCAAATATCTATGTGTGTATCATCTTGTGCTATAGCGATACTCTTGTAATGCTCTTACTCAATCGTTCTACGGTAATAGGATTTATTATCTCCTTATTCTGGATACATATAATAACGATACTATTGTAATACTCTTACTCAATCGTTCTATGGTAATAGGTTTTATCTTCCTATTTTCGGTTACGTGAAAGATCAAATACTAGTCATGTGTACTTATAAATTTTAACTTGTGACAAAAGTTTGTTAATTTAACACAAACCAAGCCTAAGTGAACATATCTCGGTGTGCGAGTCCACAGCTAAAGTTCACCATCATCCCAGGTGTTTAACAAGTTTTAACAATGTAGTTAATCATCACAAGGTCTAGAGAAACGCTCGACAAATTGAAATCAAACCAAAACCATACACAGGCCAACATCAGACTGCCGGTCGACCGTGACTGTCGACTATGACGAGCTCCAGAGACTACCCAGGTCTCTACCCTGCACGCGGTCGACCGTAGCGGTCGACCGTGAGCCCAAAATCCAGTTTTTTTTCCAGATTTTTGTGTGCGTCGTGTTCACGTCGTGTTTTTGTGATTCAAACATGGTAAAAACTTCATGAATCTTGCATACAAACATGTTACAGTAGATAGAAATATCTAAAAATAAAATCAACATATATAACCATGATTTTATGCATTATATTTATATTCAAAATCCTAAAACATGCATAAAAGCTCAAAACGATGAATCAAACTTCTTTCTTTAGATTAACCACATTTTAAAATCATTTTTAGATCTTAAATACATTTGTAAAATTCATTCTCAACCTTTTTAGCATGAGGAGAACTAATCTTTTTACATATAATACAAACGAGTTGTCTTTTATTCATAACCTAGTCATTTAGGCTCTACAAAACATGTTTAAATCTCTTTAAAAATGTTTTGAAAACTGGGAGGGAGATTAGTAGAGATGATACTCACCTGAGATTGTCAAAAAACATTTTAGAAGCAAGGTTGAAAGAGATCTCCACTCCAACAGCCAAAAACCAAGAAAAAATCCCGCTCGAAAGCCTCCAATCTTCTCCAAGAAATCAAACTGGGATTTGTGGGGGTTTGGGGGCTGTTAGGGTTCTTAGGAAAACTAAGAAAATTGTGAAAAAACTCATATATATATATATATATATATATAT
>BQKN01061688.1:140295-167710 GCA_022839385.1 Asparagus kiusianus | reverse complement strand
ATATATATATATATATATATATATATATATATATATATATATATCAGGAAAAACGAATATGGGTTTAGAAATCCGAAACCTACTAAAAACAGGAGAAAAATTCTCTACAGGTTTCGCGGTCGACCGTGACGGTCGACCGGACTGGGCATTTCTAGTTTTTCATGAGTTTGGCTATTGTGCATGTTTCATCTCTTTTCTCACTCATGTATGAACTCGTTCATACTCAAAACACATGGTATTATACTCATATACCATTAAATGATATTTATCATACTAAATATCCATATATCATAATTAATCTCATATTAATATATTATTCAAAAATTATCGGGATTTTACATTCACCCCACCTTAAGAGGATTTCGTCCTTGAAATTCAGCAGTCGCATCACAAAGTTCAATAACTAGGAAAAACACATTAAGAAAGTGTATTTCATACATTGAAAACCTTCTGCACCTATCTCATAGTATTAGCACAATGATATTTAAAGTTAACAACTTAGAATGCAAAACATTCTCACCTAAATCCCTAACTAAATGAAATTGATATCTCGAGCGAAATAATCCAAACAAGAAAACCCTCATGTATATACCACATGTTTCAAATGATTAAGGATCAGGTGACAATATCCTCATTCTAGTGTTAAAGGTAAATATAAATGTGTCTAAATAACATAGATAATGATAATTATCAAAGCATCAGCATCATAGCTGTCCAAACAGGTGCGGGTAGTCGCGACGAACATCCTCCTCGCGCTCCCAAGAAATCTCTTCAGCTCTTTGTCGGTTCCACTGAACTTTCACTAATGGAATGACTTTATTTCTAAGCTTTTTATTCTCTCTAGAAAGTATGCATATCGGAATCTCTACGGTAGTCAAGTCATCCTAAATCTCAATCTCTGATGAGTCAATCACTCTCTGCTGCTCATCATCTCGCAGATGCTTCTTAAGCATCGAAATATGAAAAACATCATGTACACTCGACATCGATGCTGGAAGGTCTAACCTGTAAGAAACAGCTCCAATACGCTCGATGATCCTGAAAGGACTAACATATCTCATGGCAAGCTTCCCCCGTCTACCAAAACGCTAAACGCCCTTCATCGGTGATACTTTTAACATAACTAAGTCTCCGACCTGAACCTCTAAAGGTCGTCTCCGCTGATCTACATAGCTCTTTTGCTGACTCTGGGCTGCAAGAATGCGCTCTCGAATCAATGCTACCTTTTTTGTGGTCTGTCTAATTAATTCCGGACCAATCAATAGACTATCCTCTGACTCTGCCCAACATATGGGTGATCTACAATGTCTCCCGTACAAAGCTTCATACGGTGTCATCCCGATGGTAGCTTGATAACTGTTATTATATGCAAATTCAATCAGTGGGATGCAATCCTCCCAGCTACCCTAAAAATCCATAATGCACGCTCAGCATGTCCTCTAAGATCTAATTCACCCACTCGGTCTGACCATCTGTCTGGGGGTGAAAAACACTGCTAAATGGCAATTGACTACCAAAAGCATCCTGAAAACTCCTCTAAAAATGAGATGTGAAGACTGAGCCCCGATCTGATACAATCATCTCCGGGACTCCATGCAACCTAATAATCTTCCGAATGAATATCCTCACATATATATCTATCGTATAAGTCGTCCTCACTAGTAAAAAATGTGCAGACTTAGTCAATATGTCCACTATAACCCAAATAGAATCATTTCCTTTCTTTGAATTAGGCAACCCCACTATGAAATCCATGGAAATATCTGCCCACTTCCATTCGGGAGTGGGTAAAGGCTGTAGGGTTCCTGCATGTCTCTAATGTTCTGCCTTAACCTGTTTAATGCATCTGCTACCACATTCGCCTTTCCCGGATGGTACTGAATAGCAAATTCATAATCCTTAATAAATTCTATCCATCGACGCTGCCTCTGATTAAGTTCTTTCTGAGAAAAGAGGTATTTTAAACTCTGGTGATCTCGTGAATAGCTCTAACTGTACTCCGTACAAGTAATGGCTCCATGCCTTTAGTGCAAATACCACCGCTGCTAGCTCCAAGTCATGCGTGGGGTAGTTCTGCTCATGAGTCCTCAATTGCCTCAAAATATAAGCTACAAATCTCTGGGTCTGCATCAATATACCTCCAAGACCCAATAAGGATGCATCAGTGTAGACAACAAAAGTCTTACACTTCTAGGAATAACCAAAACTGTGCTGAAGTCAATTTAGTCTTCAAAGTCTCAAATGCTTTCTGGCACTCTATGCTCTAAATAAACTATACACCCTTCTTAGTAAGGTGTGTAAGCGCTGTGGCAATCCTCGAGAAGCCCTGAATGAATTTTTTTGTAATAGCCTACTAGGTCTAATAAGCTACGAATCTCGGTAACTATCTTCGGTGGCTCCCAATCAAGTACAGCTTCTACCTTAGCCGGATCTACTTCAATGCCCTCCTGGCTGATGACATGGCCTAAAAATCTGACATCTGATAACCAAAATTCGCACTTGCTAAATTTAGCATACAACTGGTACTCTTTCAATATTTGTAATGCTAACCTCAAATGCTGCTCGTGCTCGACCTCCAACCTCGAATAGATAAGAACATCGTCGATAAAAACTATCACGAACTGGTCCAAATAAGGACGAAAAACCCGATTTATCAAATCCATGAATACTACGGGTGAATTAGTCAACTCAAATAGCATGACAAGAAACTCAAAAGACCCATATCGAGTCAAGAAAGCGGTCTTGGGAATATCCATCTCCTTAACTCGCAACTAATGATAACCAGAATAAAGGTCTATATTCAAGAAACACTATGCACCCTGTAACTGGTCGAACAAGTTATCGATTCTCGGTAATGGGTACCTGTTACGGATAGTGACCTTGTTCAACTCACGATAATCTATACATAATCGCATACTCCTTCCTTCTTCTTCACAAAGAGGACCGGTGCTCCCCATAGAGAATGACTCGTTGAATGAAGCCCTGAGACAACAACTCATCTATCTGGATATGTAGCTCCCTCATCTCAGCAGGAATTATACGGTAAGGAGATTGAGAAATCGGTGCCGTGCCTGGCTGCAACTCTATGCAAAACTCAACCTCTCTCACTGGAGGTAATCCTGGTATGTTCTGAAAGACATCCTAGTACTCTGAGACTACTCACATCTCACTCAAATCTACACCCTGATCCCACAATATCACATCCTCTACGTATGCCAGAAATGACTCCGCAAACTGGTTGCCTCTGGAGGTAGCTACCACTACTCAGACCCATCAAATGCTCGCAAACTGACTGTTTTCGTAAAACAGTCGATACTCACATGGTAGGAAGATAGCCAATCCATACCAAGAATCACATCGAATTCAGACATATGCAACACGATCAAATCAATCGCGAACTCAGAATCGTCCAAGCTGACGATGCATCTCCTACAAACATTCTCTAACAGAGACATCTCTCCCAACGGAGTGGATACAGATAAAGGAAAGTCTAACGGCTGAGCTACAAGCTAAAGTCTAACCGTAAAATCATAAGAGATAAAAGAATGCGAAGCATTAGAATAAAAAAATACGTGCTAGAAAGGAATTCACACGGAATGTACCTTCTACCACAGCTCCGCTCGCACCATGATCGCGAGGAACAACTGCATACACTCTACCAGTCTGCTGTTCTGCATCACCTGGAGCGAATGGTGCCATCTGTCTCTGCTGGGTCTCTTGGACTGCTCGAACCTGTCCCTTAATCCTCGGGACTACTGGAGGTCCTCAATCCTCAGCTGCTGGTCCTGACCACGTCCCTGAGCGCGGTTCTGCTGATGCTGTTGAGTCCTACCCTACTGGCCTGCTGCGGGTGCACTGCGGCACTCTGTTGCTCTGTGTCCAATCTTGTTACAAATGTAATAAGCCCCCTGAAATCGGCATTGCTGCTACGCTCTCTGGTCTTACTGATGGCCTTTCTTATGGGGACCCTACTGATGCAGACTCTTACAATGCTGATGGGGTCCTCCTGAGCCTCCAAATGGTCTCTTACCCTTTCCTTTGTCCTCGGACTGTCCTGACTTACCATTGTCTTTGCCCTTGATGAATATGGCTGTATCTATCTCTTGAGCCATGGCAGCATCTGCCACCTCTCGTACTGAACGAAACCTCCGAGATACTATGTACCGATGTAACCCTGGATGAAGTCCCATCAGGAACATCTGAGCCTGACGCTCCTCTGTGTGGCATATACCGGTGAACCTAAGCAATGATATGAACTTACTCTCAAAGTCCATAACAGACATATCCTCCTGCTCTAATCGAGCCAGCTCTAACCCTTTTTCGACTTTCGCTGCAGTCAAAACATACTACTCATCAAAAAGATATATAAAGGTCTCACATGAAACCGTCATCCTCTGCTCTGGGGTGAAACAAAGTCGATACCATCCTCATGCGTCGCCCTTGAGACTAAAAGCTACTAACCTTTGCTTCTGCACAGTATTCACATTAAGCATGTCCAGAATGTTGCTTACATCCTCCTTCCATTTGTGTGCCGCAATGGAGTCCGTCGAACCATGAAACTCTGGAGCCTTCAACTTCTAGTACCTCTCTACCAAACGAAGCCAAGGCTCCTGCTCAGCCACTCTATCACAACTAGAGGTGGTGGTGTAACTACTAGTATCCTCTCTGGTATCTCCTCCTGAATGGGAGTTCCCTGTCGAACCTGATCTACTAATTGCTCCTCAATAGCCGCCAAACGAGTTACCAAGGGCGCTATGAGATCCACTAAGTACTACGGAGCCTGCTGTGGCTCGGGCTCCCTATCATCCTACTCAATTCCCTGAGCACGAGTAACTCGGCGTCCACGACCTCTTCCTGACATCTATAATTCCAAATAAAAGCTTATTACGCAGTAAATAGGATCTCAAGCATGAAGGATATAACATATACCAATAAGTAAATCATATCACATATATCTCATATCATGCTTTATTATTCAAAGCAAATAGATCATTAAAAATTTTTTAGATTTTTTTTAGATTTTCCGCATACATATATAGTACGTCTAACCACCATGCTACGATATGTTTCACCATCGCAATCACTATCTCTCTAGTAGAAACAATAAATAGGTGAAGGTACAGATAGACAAAAATAGCAATAGACAACACTGGATATACACAGAAGAAGCATAAAAAATATCAATAATGAGCCCAACTGAAATAAAATAGAAATATCTCTGAGTATAAACTAGATCTCAAATACAATGAGTCAAATAAACAAAGTCTCACAAAAGCTCTCAACTCTAAACTAAAATACCAATCTAGAGTCTGAAAATAATCAACTACATGTGAAGTTCTGCAATAACTACAAAGTATAATAAGTAGCTAATTGGACAACTAAGAAGTCCCATCAACCTGCGACTCTCTGTGCGCCAGTCTCGCTGCCTGAAAGGGGAGAAATAACGAGCGTCAAAGCGCTAGCGAGATCATCACTACCTCTCCCCAGGGTAAGGGGTAGGAACATATAAGAAAATGAAGTCAGTACTTACATATATCAAATCATTTATATAGCTCTCTATGAAAAACTAATAGTCAAGGAAACATACTCAAATATCCAATATAAAGAATAAATACATCATCTCGAATTACATCAGAGTAGCTTTCTCTAATATAAGAGGATGTCAACCAAACCAAAATGAATATAACTGTCGTCCATAACGGGTGTGCCAAAATCTCAAAGGAAATACCCTACTTGTAGGTAATCTATCATGGAAGTAAAACTTAAAACTGATCAAATATTTATGTGTGCATCATCTTGTGCTATAGCCATACTCTTGTAATGCTCTTACTCAATCGCTCTACAGCAATAGGGTTTATTATCTACCTTTTTCGGATATAAGTAATAACGATTCAATTGTAATACTCTTACTCAATCGTTCTGCGGTAATAGGTTTTATCTTCCTATTTCCGGATACGTGAAAGATCAAATACTAGTCATGTGTATTTATAAATTTTAACTTGACAAAAGTGTGTTAATTTAACACAAACCAAGCCTAAGTGCACATATCTCGGTGTGCGAGTCCAGATCTGAAGTTCACCATCATCCCAGGTGTTTAACAAGTTTTAACATTGTAGTTAATCATCATGAGCTTGAGAGAAACACTCGACAAACCAAAATCAAACCAAAACCATACACAGGACAACATCAGACTGGCGGTCGACCATGGCGGTCGACCGTGATGGGCTCCAGAGACTACCCAGGTCTCTTCCATACACGTGGTTGACCGTGGCGGTTGACCGTGAGCTCAAAATCCAGTTTTTTTCCAGATTTTTATATGTGTCGTGTTCACGTCGTGTTTTTGTGATTCAAACATGGTAAAAACTTCATGAATCTTGCATACAAACATGTTACGACAGATAGAAATATCTGGAAACAAAATCAACGTATATAACCATGATTTTATACATTATATTTATATTCAAAACCCTAAAACATGCATAAAAGCTCAAAATGATGAATCAAACTTCTTTCTTTAGATTAACCACGTTTTAAAATCATCTTTAGATCATAAATACATCTGTAAAATTTGTTCTCAACCTTTTTAGCATGAAAAGACCTAATCTTTATACATATAATACAAACGAGTTGTCTTTTATTCATAATCTAGTCATTTAGGCTCTACAAAATATGTTTAAATCTCTTTAAAAACGTTTTAAAAATTGGGAGGGGGATTAGCAGAGACGATACTAGCCTGAGATTGTTAAAAACTGTTTTAGAAGCAAGGTTTAAAGACATCTCCACTCCAAAAGCGAAAAACTAAGAAAAAATCCCGCTCGAAAGCCTCCAATCTTCTCCAAGAAATCAAACTAGGATTTGAGGGGGTTTAGTGGTTGTTATGGTTCTTAGAAAAACTGTGAAAAACGTGAAAAACTCATATATATATATATAAGGGAAAACGAATATGGGTTTAGAAATCCGAAACCAACTCAAAACAGGCGAAAAATTCTCTGCAGGTTTCGCGGTCGACCGTGGCGGTCGACCGAACTGGGCATTTCTAGTTTTTCATGAGTTTGGCCATTGTGCATGTTTCGACTCTTTTCTCTCTCATGTATGAACTCGTTCATACTCAAAACACATCATATTATACTCATATACCATTAAATGATATTTATCATACTAAATATCCATATATCATAGTTAATCTCATATTAATATATCATTCAAAAATTATCGGGGTTTTACATTGTTGGTCACCAAGGACCAGGGCACGCCAAAATGACAAACTATGGATTTTCACACAAAGCTCGTGACGTTACTCTCACTAATCTTGGCTAGTGGTTCGGCTTCAATCGATTTAGTGAAGTAGTCAATCACCACAATAAGAAACTTTCTCTACCCTAAAGCTTGGGGAAGAGGTTCATGTAAATCCAACCCCTATTAGGTGAAAGGTATTGGGCTTAAGATGGAAGTCAGTTCAGTCGCCATTTCTTGAGGGATGGACAAAAAAAGCTGGTACTTTTGGCACTGAGAGACGAGTCTTCGCGATTCGGCTAAAATAGTCAGCCAATAGTACCCCTAACGAATGAGTTTCTGCGTGAGGGTTCGGGCCCCATGATGATTTCCACATGTGCCCTTATGTATCTCCCGGAGTACATAATTGGCTTCCGGTGGCCAAAGGTACCACAGATAGGGTCCAATACCACTGTTGGAGTAAGACATCCAGTAGAGCTGTTCGTAAAACATGAGATAGCAGTGTGAGTTCCTCTAGAGACACTTGTCTTCAGTAGGATCTTTGGGCAAGATGCCCTGGGTTAGGTAGAGGATAATTGGATCCGGCTAACAAGGCATCATAGGTGCCTCCATCTACATAATGGATTCTCATGACTTGGAGATGTTGGGTTGTTTGAGGGTATCGGTGTAGACAGGCCCCGAGTTAATCCTTGAGCTTGTCGACCCAAGCTTGGAAAGAGCATCTACCTGAGCGTTGAGAGCACGGGGGACTTAGGCTATCTTGAACTCTAGGAAGCTAGCCAAAAGTTCGTTGTCAGCTTTGAGATATAAGGTCATCCTTGAATCTTCAGCAGCATATCGTCCGCTAACTTGATGGACGAACAATTGCGAATCGGCTAGAATATAGAGATGTTCTGTCTTCAATGCTTGTGCCACTCGAAGGTCGGCAAAAAGAGCTTCATACTTGACTTTATTATTTAAGGCCGATAAGTCAAAGGAGATGGAGTGTTCATGTGTTGACCCATTTGGGCTTCGCAAGACTATTCCCGCTCCGCTACCGGCTTCTTCGGAGAACCCGTCCACCTTTAACAACCACTATGAGGCAAACTCAGGTGAATCATGTTCTAGGTGTTAGGCCTCATGTTTATGAGTCTACCATCTAATTTGGTTTTGATGATTAATAAACGATTTCTAACATTATTTGTCGAGTATTTGCATTTGATTGTTAGGTATCCTATATAAAGATCCTCTGTTGAGGTTAGATGGACTTGTGCCTTCACAATGATATCTAAAGGAGGTTGGATGGAAATCAGAATAAAGCCGTCGCAATTCAAGTCAACGACATTATTTCTTCATCCTCGCTACTAAGATCGAGCTAAACGAAGATTTTTATCTTGGGTACATTAGTCTAGATTTTACTTTATGTGTTATGCTTAGAAGCTTAATTCACACACATTATTTCTCGTTTTATCGTATTATGAGTCATTTTGAGAAAATAATGTATATTTGGATTATTGACTTACTGAGTTAGCTATACATCTTTTCTAAGTCCATTAATCCATTCAAAGGGATTCCAAAACTGGTTAGAAATCATTTTGTCAAAATCAAGTGTTTAAACGAACACGGATTCTTAAGATTTTGTAAAAAAATGATGAATTTTTACAAACGAGAAACGATATTTGAAATTTTCTTTTCTAACATGTGTGTTTTCATCAGAATAAACATTTTCCCAAGTTTCATAATTTTTGGAATTTATTTACTATTTTTAAACACACTTTGAAAATCAAGTTTACTGTTCAAATATGTGATGTACACGTGTTTTCGGTCGACCGACTGTTCAAACCAGTCGACCGATAAATTGCCCTGCATTTTCAATCTTGTTTTTGCTTAGTCGATCGATCTTTATAAGTCGACTGAATAGTATTATCAGTCGACTGATTATTTGAATCAAGCGACTGATTGTTTCATAACTGTAGCCAATGGTCATCTTATCAGTTGACCGATTTACTCATCAGTCGACCGATTTGACTATAACTGCTAGTTTTCTGTTTGCTTCATTTGAGAGGTTATATATATCCTTCAACTCATTTTTGTTGTTAACAAGTTTTCACAAGAGTTTCAAGAGTGTTTAAACCAGTTTATTTCCAAGTTTTGGTGTTTTTGTTTATGTGAAGAAAGTTTCACAAAGAGGAGGATTTTATTTTCATCCTTGAGGAGTGTTTGTGGGAAAATTTGTGAGAAAATTGAGAGGAAATGTTATTAATTCTCCTTAACTGACTTAAGAAAAGAATGAATACAATCTCTTGATATAATCTCTCTCAAACCAACTTAGAAAAAGAAATTACAAATTTTCTCTATCGATTTCCCGATTTATAAAAGAAAGAATGAATTAACGGAGATCCTTCCATTTGTTTAATAATGGATTCTTCTCAGTAGCGATGGGAGTTTGAATCTTGTATCCTATTAATGATCCAAGCACATTGCTTCGTGGAACTTATTCTATTCCTCTTGACTTGACGTCGGGAAGAACTTGCAAGGTAAGTTTAGAACTCTAGAAGAGTTAAGAACTCAGAATGAGTTTAAGAACTCTATAAAAGAGTTAGTTTTAGAAAAAAAATGATCCTTTTAATTGAAATCAGAGAATAACTGATCTTCAGTTCTTCAACCAAAATTCAGTTCAAAAGCCAAGGCCGAAAAGCTCCAAAGCTTCAACAAAAAGCCTTCACAAAATACTTCAAGAGTTCCTTAGGATTGCCCCTTTTTTCTCCAGTTGTGAAACCAGCTATTTATAGGGGTTTAAGGGGTGTAACCAACCCCTTAAATTGCTACTTAATAGGGGCTTAATGCCTCCCATTAAATTAGTGCAACCAACCCCCTTAAATTGCTCCTTAATGGGGGCTTAATGGCCCCAATAAATAGGTATAACTGATCACTTAAATCACTCCTTAATAATGGTTTATAGGATGTAACCGCCACTATAAATCTCTCCATAATGGGGGCTTAATTGCCCCATTAAATGGAAAACCCTTTCAAGTGATTTGAAACAGTCAAACGTGACGTCCGCGTTCTAGCTTCGAAACACGAGGGTGAGCCTAGCGTTTGACTGATGAAATGTAGGGATGTGACCTCCACATTTTGTTGTTGAAATGCGGGAATAGCCTCTGCGTTTTGTTGTTGACACGAGGGAATGACCTTCGTGCTTTGATTTTAAAAATGTGGGAATGACCTCAGTGTTTTGTTGTTGAAATACGGGAATGACCTCTGTGTTTTATTGTTGAAACACGGGAATGACCTCCGCATTTAGGCTTGAAGAGATCGTCAATTATAATCTTTTTTTCTCAAGTTTTGCAAAGATCGTTATCTTGTAATCCTTGCATTTGACTCTTAGAAACATGAAAGTTGTTAACTTGTAACTCTCGTATATTACGAGAGTTGTCGAAATGTAACTTTCATTTGTCATTGTGAAGGTTATCAGATTATAACCTCCATCGTTAGTTCTTTGTGGGATCAGCTATCTGTAGTAATTTTTAGATAGCCTATAAGACCCCCTCTAAAGTTTTGAAAGTTTGTGGTTAACTGAATTGAATTTTCAAAATACTTTAGATCTTGATTTTTATCTTGGAGCTATTGATTCCTTGTCGTAAAGGAGTTGTTCTCTACAGCCACTTCGAAGGCATCTTGGTTGAAGGGATTTGTCACACAAGACCTATGCAAGGGTGAGCGCCATGCTTTAGCTTCTGAAACGTGGAAGTGAACCTCTCGTTTGCCTTGTAAAATGCGGAGGTAGGCCTCGCGTTTGTCTTGTGAAACGTGGGAGTGAGCCTCGTATATTACCTTTCAAAATGCAAAGGTGACCTCCATGTTTTGATATTGGAATGCGGGGTGACACTCGCGTTTGGAATTTGGAACGCGGGGATGACCCTCGCGTTTAGAATTTGAAACGTGGGGATGACCCTTACATTTTGAATTTGGAACGCGAGAATGACCCTCTTGCTTTTGATAATGAACACTTATCATTCTGTTGAAAAGAACAAGTTCATTGGGGTTTAACTGTTAGAGGTGTGATGTTAACATAACAATAATTTGGGGGCTTATCATCCTATTGGAGAGGATTAATAAATTGATCTTGTCAGAGGTGTGATATTAACTTGATGAAATTACGTACTTGTGATTTAAACAAGATTTTGAGGACCAATCGCTCTATTGAAGAGAGTTGATGAGTTGACTTTATCAGAGGTATAATATTAACTTGACAGGTTTTATTGCGATTTGAGAAATTTTATGGACTTATTATCTTATTGAAGAGGATTGATAAGTTTATTGTGTCAGATGTGTGATATTAACTTGACAAAACTTTGTTGCAATTTGAGCAACTTTGTGGAATTATCATCCTATTGAAGAGGATTGATAAGTTAACTATGTCAGAGGTGTGATACTAACTTGACAGAAGTTTGTTGCAATTTGAGCAACTTTATGGACTTATCATCCTATTGAAGATGATTAATAAGTTGATTGTGTCAGAGATGTGATATTAACTTGACAGAAGTTTGTTACAATTTAAGCAATTTTGTGGATTTATCATGCTATTGAAGAGGATTAATAAGTCGATTGGGTTGTTAGAGGTATATTATTACCTTGATGGGGTTGTGTTGCGATTTGAGTAAATTTGTGGACTTATCATCCTATTAAAGAGGATTGATAAGTTGATTTTGTCAAAGGTATGGTGTTAACTTGACAGAAGTTTGTTGTGATTTTGAGCAACTTTGTGGACTTATCGTCCTATTAAAGAGGATTGATAAGTTGATTATGTCAGATGTGTGATATTAACTTGATAGAAGTTTGTTGCGATTTGAGAAACTTGGTGGACTTATCATCCTATTGAAGATGATTGATAAGTTGATTGTGCCAGAGGTATAGTGTTAACTTGACAGAAGTTTGTTGTGATTTATGAAACTTTATGGAATTATCATCCTATTGAAAATGATTAATAAGTTGATTTGGTTGTCAGAGGTACATTGTTAACTTAAGGAGGTTGTGTTGTGATTTGAGTAATTTGTGGACTTATCATCCTATTAAAGAGGATTAATAAGTTAATTTGGTGGTGGTGCACATTGAAGTGCTTATACTGTCTGAGGTATTTTGTGAACTTGACAGTTTTGAGAATGTGTTATTTTGTTCGAGAAATCAACCCCCGGTCTTAACTAAGACTTAACAGGGGAAGAAGGGAGCTTCATGATTTTCATGGGCAATAATTCTTGAAAAATTTCCGTTAATTGGCATCATGAGCTTATTATCACCTTTTTTTATTAATAAAATGGTATTCTCCATTCGAGTAGACCGACTCTACTACGAAGGGTCCTTCCCATTTGGGATTAACTCTATTCAGAAATGTTTTTACAGTTGACAGAGGTGTTTTATTAAACATGACATCTTAAAGGATTCGTTACTCTTAATCTAATTGATTCTAAGTAACCAACCCCTACTTCATCTCAGGAGAATCTGGTGCTGAATGGCCAACTAAGAAATCTACCAAGGCTTGTCCTTTAACAGCCTTTTAAGGTATAAATCGTATCTCGTGTTATGATAACAGTATGGCCCATTTTGCGAGATGATAGTTCAATGAAGACGGTCTCGTCATGAGCATCTAGGCGAATAACAAGATTAGGCATTCATTCCCCTAGATTTCTCTAACACACTTGTCCTTTGCTGGTCGTCATGTAGATCGGGATGGATCTACATTGTCTTTCTATTTGGAGTAGCAAGAGGTACTAACCCTTTATCTCTCTGAGCATGTGGGTCAGTGTTTATCAGGTGTAACTCCCTTTTAGGGATCAGGATCATATTGATTGGAGCTTGAACTAGTGGAGAACTCTCAAGTTGGACTTAAAATTACCCTAGAGGTGGGTGAATATGGTAATCAAATAATAAATGTGCAATTAATAATATTCAATGCATTACGAGACACAAATTTTTAGTATGGCAATAAATAAGAGAGAGTGTTAGAGAATAGCAAGCAAATTGATACGCCGATGTGTTCATGAGTTTCGATCCTCACTGTTGGATATATTGTCCTCAAGATATGTTTGTTTTGATGATAACTAATATTATGTGTTGCGTGTATTATATGCTAACGTATGTTTTACAGTATCAGAGCAAAATCAACAATGATATTCAAAGAGATACTCAAGACACAAGATGAGTTCAAGGCAACAAGACAAGCAAAGAAGAAGATGTGCTACGTAGATTTGTATTTTTATATTTTCTTTTCTTAGAATTTTTGTACAAGCCTTGATCACCTACAACACATACAAGCACATAGTATTTAGAACACACTAACATATACTTAGTGTGTGGTTAACAATAGAAATCCTATTTGTTAACCATTAGAGTTTATAGATAAAGAATGAGTCTCAAAATACTTTATATATCTCATATTTCCCCTTAGTAGTTGACCAATAAGAATAGTAGTCGACTACTAAAGCCTTGGTCAAAATATTAGTTTCTGTCATTTTATAGTGTAGTCGACTAATACATATTATAGTCGACTATTAAAGACTCAAACAGAATTCTAGTTTTAATAAAATTATAGTGTAGTCGACTACTAAGATTTATAGTCGACTACTAAGAGTCGTTTCAGAATTTCAGAACGTCTGTCTTTATAGTGTAGTCGACTAATGACTATAGTAGTCGACTACTAAGAAATTTTCTGACTTCACAGAGTCTGTTTAGACTTAGTGTAGTCGACTACTAAGACAATTAGTCGACTACTGATACAGTTTTTTAGTTTTTTAGAATTTAAATTTATGACTGTTTTATAGCCATTTTTGGATGTTATTTGGGTTTAAAATTTGGTCTTTTCAGAGGCTATAAATAGGTATTAAAGTTTAGAATTTGCCACTAAGATTCATACATATAAGATTAAACTTTTGTGCAAATTCAAGTGTTCAAAATTTAGATTTCAGTCTAAATGTTAAGAATAAGAGATTTCTGAAATAGTCATTGATCTTCATCATACATACAAGTTTTATAGGCGATATTCAGAGATTAAAAGAGTTCCTAAGCTACTGCTGTACTTCACTACACATTCAAGGCTTATAGGAATTTGTGATATTTCTTCAAAAAAGGTTTCTCTCGGGTGTGAGAGAAAATCTCTTTGTTTAGAGATTGGTTGCAATTGGCATGGTCTTATCAATTAGTGTTACAATTTGCATGGTCTTGCAAATTGGTCAGGTTTGATTTGATTTTGTACTTGGTTTCAAAATCATAGTGGAAATCTCAAATGGGATTTGCTTGGGCACTGGATGTGCACCGGGGTGGTGGAACCAATATATATCCTTGTGTTTGTGATTGTTAAATTTTTGTGATTGTAATTCATTGTTATTACAATTTATAACTCATCTTGCAAAATTTTAAATAACACTAATCACCGCCCTCTAGTGTTTAGTGTATGTTTCCATAGATCCTACTCTTGGTATAAGAGTACCCTACACTCACGATCTACGTTCCCGACCACCTCTCCCGATGGTAATTCACTACACAAACCTGGTTTGGAAGTCGATACTTCCTCACAATGATCTCCCCGAGATCTCATAATCCACACAGTGATCTCCTCGAGATCAAGCTCTCCACACAATACAAGATGAGTAAAAGAATCTCTCTTACTATAATTCTATGAGAAAGATCAAGAGATAATCAATTTGAAGCTCAGGGGTTTGTGGGATGTGTAATTGTAAATCGAAACTAAAACTAAAAGCTTGGGAATGAGATTGAAAGTTTGAGCTCAAAAATAAAATACAAGTGAAACTCTTGTTTTTCTTTTGCTTACTTAGATACTGGAGTGAAGAGGGCTAAGAGATATATCTAGGAACCCCAAACAACAGCCCAAAACCAAAATAAATCACAAAATCTTACAAATTTAGGAAATCTGTAACTAGTCATTACAGTCTCCGTCAGTCGACTGATGTACTGTTGAGTCGACTGATGAGCTGAAGGTTGGTTGCCACTAAAACATCATCGGTCAACTGATGAATCCATCAGTCGACTGATGAACTACTTCAGTCGACTGATGAGAGTCAGTTGATCAAGCAGAAACATTTTAAAATTTTAGAGTATTTCATCAGTTGACTGATAACCATGCCCAGCCTAAATATGAATAGTAAAAATGAGTTTCAAAAGGCTTTTAAAAATAGCAATTAAATTCCAAAAAATATGAAATTTGGAGAAATGATTATTTTGATGAAAACAATCATGTTAGAAAAAATTTCTATAATATCATTTCCTAATTGTGAAAACTTATCATTTTACAAAACGGTCAAAATATAGTGTTTAGAGATGTGTGTGTATGAACCCCAAATGCTCCAAATGTTATCTACATTAATTCTTGCCTACATTATGAACTAGAGAGAAACAAAACAAATACAAATATTGCTCAAAAATGATACACAAGTCTTAAACCTTGATATTTACTAAGATTGTTGATGAAGCTCCTCTAGTATATATTATACTTGTAGTCTCTTCTTCATCAACTTGCCTCCACCTCTACGGATATTATCGTTGTAGCGCAAAAACCATCCAACCTCCAATCATGGTACTATATTGCTTGATAAAATATATATCCTGCACAATATCACTTAGCAAGCAATTAACACCAATAATGGGGTTTGTAAATCATCATCAAAATACGAGACCTAACAGGACTACCACCCCGTTGGTGGTCACTGTTCTCTGACTCGGTTTCAGCTTTGAACCTGACAATAATTTCTTAAGCCTTTTTGCCTTGGGAGACAAGATGTTTCCAAGAATGACATTCCACAATCCCTATTTAGGCTAGGAGGTTAATCTGTAAATTATGTCGACAGGTTTTCACTAATGTAGCCTATATCATAAATGTCGGACAATGAAGAGCCACACTTCAGAACCTTTCGATGAAGGATTTAATAGGCTCTCCCTCCTTCTGCTTAGTGGTAAGAAGGGTAGTGATAGATACTTCTGTGTCATATTTAAAGAATCTTGATAGGAAGAGTCTCTCTAGATCTGCCCACTTCTGGTTACATACGGTAGGCACTTACATGAACCATTCAAAAGCAACCCCCTTGAGGGTGCCAATGAACAATCGAGTCATCACGGTATCATTTTCTACCACATTCCTAATCTATGACTTAAAATAGTAGATGTGTTGGTTTGGTAATCCCGTGCCGTCAAAAGCTTGTAGAGTCAGGACTTTGAACTTTAGAGGATAAGGGGTTGTATCCCATTCGGTAGGATAGGGCCTAACAACTCCCTCATCTTGGAACTCACGTCTATTAGCAATAGCATTAAGACGGGCTTCCAGTTTTTGCATTTTAACCGACTGAGAATTCTGCTCATTCTCAGCATCTCTTCCTTCTTTAGAGGAAGATTCTATGTTGTGAGCTTCATCATCGGAAGTCTCACTCCCATTCACCTTTTCTTTCCCCTTTGATGTAACAGGTTGGGATGAATATGATCCTCCTCTTTGGGAAGATTTGCGTTGGGGTGATGAATTTGTTTTTGGGGACTTAGCCCTGTCTGTGACAATTTGAGCCATCAAGACCCGTAGTTCATCGATAGCCTCCTACTATGCTTTGAGCATGGCTTACTTCTCATCAAGTCTCTTCATAAAATCTTTAGGGTTTCCTGTCATATGAGCAGAGCTCTCAAGTTCTATGAAAGAGCTAGAGGATTGGAACTCTGTGATGGCTGAATGTCCCTCATTAGAACTAATTTATTTAGCTAATCTCTGATAATCAACTGAGGGTATTATTCCCTTTCGAGTCCGAGTGTGTTGATAGATTCTATCAGACTCACTCGGTATCTCTTTCAAACCAGGAGAGTCTTTGGATCTAAAAATTGATGACCTCCCTCTACCAATCATATTGGAAGTAACTCTAAGGTATTCATCCTCTAAAGTCTTCTTCCTGTGTGAACGTCGTCGTTTTTTGGGCAAAACAACATTCATTAATCTGTCGAACACTTATGGTTTGGCCGCATGTGAGTAGCATTGACATCCTAAGATGACCGTAGAAATCACTCATTCACATTGGCATGAACGAATAATTTGTTGCATCGGTCTTTCTCTCAATATGAACTTTCTCAAATCCATTGTAGAGACTCAAAAAGAATTACTCACTGAACCTGAGTTTTGAATTAGAACCCCCTGTCTTTGGTTGGACAGGATTGGTTCTTGATAAACATGGATTTTATTGAGATGTCTTGAATCCGTAGACTTCTTATGTCCGCCCATCAGTCTAGTCCCGCTACGAATAACCTAATATGGGGTCTCACTGTCTGGTTAGTGAGACGAGGGTCCAGGGATAGTGTGTCCCTGGCTGGGAGGTCCAGGGGGAGTAGACGACCCCCCAGAAAAGTTTGGGGGTACACGATATACATCAGGTCCGGTATTGTGTTTTATTACTTTGGCCCAAATCTGTTGTTTGGACAATTGAACTCGAGGGTCACATTTGGGCAACTAAACGTGAGGTTTACGTTTTAGCAACTGAACGTGAGGGTCGCATTTGATAATGGGGATGTGAGGGTCGCGTGCAACCCACTTCTGAATGTGAGGTTCGCGTTTCGATTGATTAACGCGAAGCTTAGGTTCGCATTCAACACCGACTTGAGGTCTGTGTTTTGTCTCTGGAATGAGCCATTGAGGGTCGCGTTTAGCCTGGTTTTTGCGACGGTCGTGTTTGGGCACATAAACGTGAGGCTCCCGTTCTAAAGTAGAAACGCGGAGCTTAGGGTCACGTTGAGGCTCACAAACATGAAGTTCGTGTTAGTTGGAGGATCGGCTTTCTCAGAGTTGTGCTCGTCGTAGAGGCATTCTCCTTCATTGAGTAGCGTTCTTCTTAGCCTGATTTAAGGCTTCTGCAGCAACATCACTATCTGTAGTGATCAAGTTAGTCACGATAATACACCTCTTATAACCTGATACCTTTTTTTTGGGCACGGGTGTAAGGCTTCTAACTTGATTGATGAGTTGAATTGGAGCTGAATCTTCTCCTTTACAGGAAGGGCTGTCCAAGCTATCTAGCCTAAGGGAGAGATCCTCCTTTGGTGAGTTGGCCACAATTGGAGCTTTAGTCTCTTTGGAGACTTTGTGGATCTTACGCATAACCTTGGGGCTAAGGGATCCGGAGGAGTGCTACTCCTCATACTTGGCTTGATTGAACTCTACAACAAGAGTTTCAACCGTTGTTCCAACGAGATTGATGTCGGATTACGACACAACTTTTTCATCGGTGAAAAAGTTAGTCTCCAGCAGAGTCATCATCTTTTGTTTGTGTGGAAATTTGTGAGAAAATTAAGAGAAAATGTTATTAATTCTCCTTAACTAACTTAAGAAAAGAATGAATACAAACTCTCGATGTAATCTCTCAACTTAGAAAAGGAAATTATAAATTTTCTCTATCAGTTTCTTGATTTACAAATGAGAGAAGGAATTAACAGAGATCATTTTCTTTGTTTAATACTGGGTTCTTCTCAGTGGCAATGGGAGTTTGAATCTTATATCCCTTTGATGATCCGAGCACTTTGTTTCGTGGAACATAGTCTATTCCACTTAACTTGACATTGGGAAGAACTTGCGAGGCAAGTTTAGTACTGTAGAAGAGTTAAGAACTCTGAACGAGTTTAAGAATTCTATAAAAGAGTTAATTTCAAAAAGGAAAATAATCCTTTTAATCGAAATTAAAGAATAACTGATCTTCACTTCTTCAACCGAAACTCGGTTCAAAAGCTAAGGCCGAAAAGCTCCAAAGCTTCAACAAAAAGCCTTCACAAAATACTCTAAGGATTCCTCAAGATTGCCCTCTTTTTTTCTAGCTGTGAAACCAGCTATTTATAGGGGTTTAAGGGGTGTAACCGACCCCTTAAATTTCTCCTTAATGGGGGCTTAATGGCCCTATTAAATTGGTATAACCGACCCTCTTAAATTGCTCCTTAATGGGGGCTTAATGGCCCCATTAAATGGGTGTAACTGACCATTTAAATCACTCCTTAATGAAGATTTATGGGATGTAACAGCCCACATAAATCTCTCCATAATGGAGGCTTAATTGCCCCATGAAATGGAAAAACGTTTCAAATTATTTGAAATGGTCAAACGTGACGTCCGCGTTCTAGCTTCAAAACACGAGGGTGAGCATGGCGTTTGGCTGTTGAAATACGGGGATGTGACCTCTGTGTTTTGTTATTGAAATGCGGGAATGACCTCTGCATTTTGTTGTTGACACGTGGGAATGACCTCCGTGTTTTGCTATTGAAACGCGGGAATGACCTCCGCGTTTTGATTTTAAAAACGCGGGAATGACATCCATGTTGGCCTTCTTGTTTTGATGATGTTTAACAAACAATTTACTTCTAATGTTGTTTGTCTAGTGTTTATGCATTCCTATGTATTGTAGACAAACAATGTGATTGGAGGATGGATGGAATAGTGCTTCAGCGACGATATCCAATGGATGTTGGAGGAATTATGGAGTGAAGCAACGTACAATTCAAGTTAAAGATCAAGTTCTAGCTTCATCCACGAGATTACCAAGAAGAGCTTATTGAAGATCAAGATCTAGCTTGGGTAACTTAGTTTAGGTTTCTTATTATGTGTGTTAAATACCTTAAGCTCAATATCATATACACACACGTATTTGGTTTCTATGTATATATATAGTTATATATATATACATGCATGGTTTTGGACATACTTGCAAAATACATGAGTTTTCACAAATGAAAATTTAATTTGAGAAATTCTTTTTCTAACATGTTTGTTTTTATGTTTATAAACATTTCACAAAGTTTCATCAAGTTTGGAATTGATTTGTTATGTTTAATGGAATTTACAAAATCTTGTTTTTGTTCGTGCACATGTTCGTGCATGTTTTACCAAACAGATGAGTTTTCATAAATGGGAAGTAGTATTCAAGAAATTATTTCTTTGACATGTTTATCTACATGTTTAAAAACTTATCTTAAAACTTTACTATTTTTGGAGTTGATTTACTATGCCCAATTGATTTTACAAAATCATGTATGTCAGCAGTTTTTGAGAAACTGTAAATCTGTGTTCAAACATTTATTTCTCTCAACTGGGAAATGCTTTTTCATAAATTCTTTCTCTCACATGTTATTACACATGTCTAGAACCTTCTCAAAAAATTTCATATTTTTTGGATCTGTTTTACTATTTTTAATTGATTTTATAAAACTAATACGTAGTGCTACAGTACCCGCGGTTGACCGTCATGGTCGACCGCCAAACTCTTTGGACGTTACTCAGCTTTGCATATGGCTCGTGGTCGACCGCACCAGTCGACCGCTGTTACTTTAGCAGCCGACCGTTACACAATAACGGTTACTTACTGGTTTTTGTTTTTAATGGTTTTTTTGGGGATTTTGGGGTTGGTTTCTTCAAGCCTATATATACCCCTTTGCCATAACTATTTTCCATCATCCAAGAGAGTTTTTAACCAAGTTTAAAAGAGTTTTAACAAGGGTTTTAGTTTGGTTTAAGTGTGTTTAAAAAGCTTTTAAGCTTTTGGAAGTTTGAGTTTGAGAAATCAATTTCACAAGAGCTTGAGGAGATCATCTATTGGTGTTTGGGCATCCAACTATTCTCCTTCTACCTCTTGATCTATTGAGAAGTTTTCTAACTCTTTTCTCTAGTAATTTTATTATTGATTTTCATATTCTTATTATTGCTAGTTTGTTATTTGAGTTAGATTTGATTTTATCTCATTGTTACACACACCCAATTGAGCTTATTGTATTTGCATTCATAATATTTTTTGGTTGGTGAGAGTTGTGACAATTGCGTGTGAGCTTTTATTGTGTTCTCATCCATAGTAGAGAATAAACATTTATCGTATTGAGCCTTATTGTGAGATTCACTTTGTAATACACTTGTACACCGAGAGAAGTATGTGGCGAGAGTCGGGGATCGTCTCAAGAGGAGTGGCGTCGGTTGACGAACCTAGGGAGAGGTTATAACCGAGCACTTGAGGGTGACACGTCTAGTTCAACACTTGAGAGGATGTAGAGTGGGATTGCAAGAGTGGTGATTGTAAAGTTTTCGGTTAGCTAGAAAACCGAATGTGAGGTGTAAACGTTATTCGGGTGAACGTAGAAAACCCGGTTGTGATAGTGGATTTCTCCCCAAGAGTGGGGAGCGGAGACGTAGGACGGAAGGTCCAAACTCCGTAATCATATTGTGTGTTTGGATTGTTTATTTTTCACTATCATATTTTTAGTTTGATTATATCACCTTTGTGTTAGTTTATATATCATTGCACATATATTGCTTATATCTCATTGCTAGGATATTTCTTGTTGTTCATATTGCTTATCCTAGCTCATATATCTTGTTTGTATTTCATACTTGTTAGGATAGCTTGTTAATTAATTTTAATTGGTATATAATCGGATTAGATTAGCATAAGACTCTAATCACCCCCCCTCTAGGGTCTAACAATTGGTATCAGAGCTTGGTGCTCTTTGATTTAAGGTCTAACCATCTTGAGTTAATGATCCAAGTTATCTTATTTGTGCTAATCTAGTTATGATTACTTTTTTCTTGCTTGCATATTTTCACATATATATCATGAATATGAATATATTTCGTTTAGGCTATGAATCAAATATTGCTCCTAAATTCATCAATTTTTCCTATGCACAATGGGCTTCTTGATTTAAACTATTTGTTGAATCTAGAAATATCGACTTATGGGAAGTTATTGATTGTGCTTATATTGTGCTCACTTTGGAGATATCCAAGTGGACCAATCATGATAAGAAAATGTTTTTAATGAACAAGCGTTTGTTAGAATTTTTGCTTAATGCTTTTGACTCATCCTTTTCTAACAAATTTGTTCATTTTGATAGTGCTTACAAACTTTGGAACTTTATTAAAGCATATCAAGGGGACTTGGAGGCAATCCAACAAGCTTTGGAGGATTCTTCTTCAAGTTCATGTGGAGCATCATGCACACGGTCACAAGAGGATAATTCTTGTGTAGTAAGCGATTCCGATTCCGATAATGATATATCTATTAATGAACTCGCTTGTGCATATGAAAGATTATCTCATGCCTATACTAAATTGCAAAATAATTTTATTGATCTTAAAAGCAAGCATATCAGTTTAAAATCCGATCATGAGTCGCTAGCTTCCAAACTTGATATTGTTGTTAAAGAGAATGCTATCTTGAAAGAAAACAATGATTTATTAAGTTTGGAAAATAATAACATATCTTCATCTATTGCTAGCCTAACTCATGCTAATAATGATGCCATGATAGAAGTAGGAACTATTAGAAAAGATTTTAATTCTTTTAGAAATGATCATGTTTCATCTACTTCTATTTCCAATGCTTATATGCATAATGATGAGTTGAATCGTGTGAAAAACCGCATATCTTGTTTTGATTCAACATTAAACACATGCATTGATAATCATAAGAAACTTATGGACAAGTGGGCTAAATCTAGTGCTATAACTTATAAATCACCTACACACTATGCACACTTGTATAGCAAAGTTTACAAGTGCTCCATTTGTGGTCGTAAAGGCCATTTAGCTAAGTTTTGCTATGATGCAAATAAATCCTCCAAGACTAATGTTTCTTGTGCATCTCATAAGGCTTCTTCATCACATGCACATGTACATGCACACTCTCATAAAGTTCATCATATGCATGCTCATGTGTATTCATGTGATCTTTGTGGTCGTTCTGGTCATTTGGCCAAATATTGTTTTGATTTGAAAAATAAATCTCATTTGCCAAATATTTCTAGTAGACCACATGTTTATAAATGTAATGTTTGTGGTAAACATGGTCACCTAGGAAAGTTTTGTTTTGATAATGTTTCACATTTGCAAAAAGTTTCCAATAATCTACCCTTATTTGCAAATGTACCGCGTGCACCTTTTAATGGTTAACATAAGCAAATGGTTCCTTTCCATTGTACATATTACATTCGGAATGGTCATTTGAATGATAATTGCTATAACCGATCCCGTGCACCACATATGCCAAGAGGGTTCATAACCCTAGGGCTTTGAGCTTCATTGATAGGGGTCATGTCCCAAAATCCTTTGGTACCAAGAGTTCTTGGGTACCAAAATAAATTTGATATTTAAACCAAGAATTTTAGTGTTTTTATTTTTCTTTTCTTGGTTTTAAAAATTATGCTTTGAAATTTTTGTATATGAAAACAATTTTTTTTATCAATTCTTTTGTTTTCATGATTATTGGTTTTGTTTTGATGAGAGGTTTTTATTTATGTAACCCTCCGGGTTTATTGGGTGTTTATTCCCAAACATTGTTCACCGGGTGCCAAAATGTTTATAAGGGTTGATACAAGCTTAAGAGCTTGATATATTGTTGCCTCTCTTGAAATTCTTTTGTCAAAGATTTTGTTTTGATTTATTGCTTTGAATTCATTATATTTCACTTATATGATGATTTTTATATGTTTGTGCTCATGGATCATCTATTCGTGCCTTATAATGTATTCTATGAGTGGTTTGATCAAGTTATACAAAGAAAATTTTTCTTTATTGATCAAACATTGGTTTTGGACTCAAATATTGATTTATGATTTCATTTGGTTGATTTTCATTTGAAAATATTTTGCATGATTCTCATGTTCCTTTTCTTTTGATTTCATAAATCTACTTTTATACATGGTTTTTATACTCTTTGATATGATTTTTCATACTTATATATTTATATGTGTTCTCATTATCCTTTTGTATGTGAGTTGCTTTTAGCATCTATGCTTGCTCACATATGTTTGCCATGATCTTTATTTTATATACTCTATATGGCATTTTGATAGGGGGAGCAATCCTCATATATATATATTTTTATACTCACCTATGCTTATTGATAGGGGAGCCTTCGCTCTCTTTATTCTTGGTGTTTCCCCTTTTTGATGTTGTCAAAGGGGGAGAAATATTGTGAGTATATTCTTTCTTGTTTATATGCATGTGTATTATAATTTAAATATTCATTTCCTTTCATGCATATATCCTTTTTGTAAATTGTTTGTCATCATCAAAAAGGGGGAGATTGTTGGCCTTCTTGTTTTGATGATGTTTAACAAACAATTAACTTCTAATGTTGTTTGTCTAGTCTTTATGCATTTCTATGTATTGTAGACAAACAACGTAGTTGGAGGATGGATGGAATAGCGCTTCAACGACGATATCCAATGGAGGTTGGAGGAATTGTGGAGTGAAGCAACGTACAATTCAAGTTAAAGATCAAGTTCTAGCTTTATCCGCGAGATTACAAAGAAGAGCTTATTGAAGATCAAGATCTAGCTTGGGTAACTTAGTTTAGGTTTTATATTATGTGTGATAAATACCTTAAGCTCAATATCATATACACACACGTATTTGGTTTCCATGTATATATATAGTTATATATATACATGCATGGTTTTGGGTTTTCATGTTTTAGACATACTTGCAAAATACATGAGTTTTCACAAATGGAAATTCAATTTGAGAAATTCTTTTTCTAACATGTTTGTTTTCATGTTTATAAACATTTCGTAAAGTTTCATCAAGTTTAGAATTGATTTGTTATGTTTAATGGAATTTACAAAATCTTATTTTTGTTCGTGCACATGTTCGTGCATGTTTTACCAAACAGATGAGTTTTCATAAATGGGAAGTAGTATTTAAGAAATTCTTTCTTTGACATGTTTATCTACATGTTTAGAAACTTTTCTCAAAATTTTACTATTTTTGTAGTTGATTTACTGTGCCTAATTGATTTTACAAAATCGTGTATGTCAGCAGTTTTTTAGAAAATGTAAATCTGTGTTCAAACATTTATTTCTCTCAACTGGGAAATAAATTTTCAGAAATTCTTTCTCTAACATGTTATTATACATGTCTAGAAACTTCCCACAAAATTTCATATTTTTTGGAGCTCTTTTACTATTTTTAATTAATTTTATAAAACTTATGTGCAGTACTACAGTACCCACGATCGACCGCCACGGTCGACCGCCAAACTCTCTGGACGTTACTCAGCTTTGCATATGGCTCGCGGTCGACCGCATCGGTCGACCGCTGTTACTGTAGCAGCCGACCGTTACACAGTAACGGCTAGTTGCGGATTTTTATTTTTTAATGGTTTTTTGGGGTTTTTGGGGTTGGTTTCTTCAAGCTTATATATACCCCTTTGCCATAACTATTTTCCATCATCCAAGAGAGTTTTTAACCAAGTTTAAAAAAGTTTTAACAAGGGTTTTAGTTTGGTTTAAGTGTGTTTAAAAAGCTTTTAAGCATTTGGAAGTTTGAGTTTGAGAAATCAATTTCACAAGAGCTTGAGGAGATCATCTATTGGTGTTTGGGCATCCAACTATTCTCCTTCTACCTCTTGATCTATTAAAAAGTTTTCTAACTCTTTTCTCTAGCAATTTTATTATTGATTTTTATATTCTTATTATTGCTAGTTTGTTATTTGAGTTAGATTTAATTTTATCTCATTGTTACACACACCCAATTGAGCTTATTGTATTTGCATTCATAATATTTTTGGGTTGGTGAGAGTTATGACAATTGCGTGTGAGCTTTCATTGTGTTCTCATCCATAGTAAAGAACAAACATTTATCGTATTGAGCCTTATTGTGAGATTCACTTTGTAATACACTTGTACACCGAGAGAAGTGTGTGGCGAGAGTCGGGGATCATCCCAAGAGGAGTGGCGTCGGTTGACGAACCTAGGGAGAGGTTGTAACCGAGCAATTGAGGGAGACACGTCTAGTTCAACACTTGAGAGGGTGTAGAGTGGGATTGCAAGAGTGGTGATTGTAAAGTTTTCGGTTAGCTAGAAAACCGAATGTGAGGTGTAAACGTTATTCGGGTGAACGTAGAAAACCCGGTTGTGATAGTGGATTTTTCCCCGAGAGTGTGGAGCGGAGACGTAGGACGGAAGGTCCGAACTCCGTAATCATATTGTGTGTTTGCATTGTTTATTTTGCACTATCACATTTTTAGTTTGATTATATCACCTTTGTGTTAGTTTATATATCCTTGCACATATATTGCTTATATCTCATTGCTAGGATATTTCTTGTTGTTCATTGTGACGCCCCAGGGTTCACACAAGGCTGCAGTTCCAGGTAAAACCCGGATTATCAAACCTGCCAAGCACCAACCACCATGCTATGACAAGTTTCACCATCACAATCACTATCTTTCTAGTAGAAACAATAAATAGGTGAAGGTACAGACAGGTAAAAATAGAAATAGGGCAACACTGGATATACACAGAAGAAGCATAAGAAAAATCAATAATGAGCCCAACTGGAATAAAATATACATATCTCTGAGTCTGAACTGAATCTCAAATACAATGAGTCACATAAACAAAGTCTCACAATATCTCTCAACTCTATGAAACAAAATACCAATCTAGATTCTGAGATTTATCAACAACATGTGGAGTTCTGTAATAACTACAAAATATGATAAGTAACTAAATGGACAACTAAGAAGTCCCATCAACCTGCGACTATCCGTGCGCCAGACTTGCTGCCTGAAAGGGGGGGAAACAACGAGCGTCAAAGCGCTAGCGAGATCATCACTACCTCTCCCCAGGGGAAGGGGTAGAAGTATATAAGAAAATAGAGTCAGTACATACATATATCAAATCATTCATATAACTCTCTATGAATGAATAACAAATAATCAAAGATAAATACTCCAATCTCTAACATAAAGAATAATCATCTCATCTCGAACTACGTCCAAGTGACCTGCTCTATAATAAGAGGATATTAACAATTGCTAAAATAAATATATCTGCCGTTCATAATGGGTGCATCAAAATCTCAAAGGAAATACCCTATTCGCAGGCAATTTAACATAGAAGTAAAGCCTACAACTGATCAAATATTTATGTGTGTATCATCTTGTACTATAGCGATAATTTTGTAATGCTCGTTACTCAATCGCTCTGCGGCAATAGGGTTTATTATTTCCCTATTCCGGATACATATAATAACGATACTATTGTAATACTATTACTCAATCGTTATGCGGTAATAGGTTTTATCTCCCTATCCCGGATACATGAAATAACGATACTATTGTAATACTCTTACTCAATCGTTCGGCGGAAAATAGGTTTTATCTCCCTATTTCCGGATACATGAATTAACGATACT
>BQKN01061688.1:94566-119498 GCA_022839385.1 Asparagus kiusianus | reverse complement strand
CGATTCGGTTGTGTGGTTGACTTGTTCGGATTCGATTCGTTTTGATCCGATTCCTGATTTGGCAGTAAACCCACTTCTGAGTTCGAGTCCGAAACCGATCTTGATTCGATCGTTATATCACCGAGTTCGCTCTTGTTTAGATGACTCGGTGATTCCCCGAAACGTTGGTTCGATTCCGCGTGCGAGTGGATGCATTCCACTGCTTGGGTGCGATTTGTTGGCTTCGTCGCCTCGTTAACCTGCTCCATTGCGTATGGCTTGGCTTCGGCATCGGCGGGATAACGGTCGTGCTTGGGTACGTCGCTCGATGGTCCGTTTGTTGAATTGACGTCATCGAGCTGTGCTAAGGGACCCGTAGGCAATTTTATACGCCTACAGGGTTCACCTTAGATTGCAGCCATGTATGAAACCAGGGGCATCATAGATTGTATCAAAACTCTAGTTCCATCATCTTTAGGATCATCCTGAGTCAAGTCGTGGAGCTAGAATAGAGTTTCTTAGGATTCATGTACAGAGTCTGTTAGGAATTCATAAATTAAGTGAGGACATTATATATATATAACGTGAATATTTTAAAAAAAATTATGACTATCTTACTTTGATTGAAAAGTATTTGCGTGAATGATATGAGATACAATTTTCTTATTGTGATACATTATGTGATATATACATATATATTTGCGCTCTCATTTATTGTGTCTAATAAGCTCTCCTTCTAATAACATAAATATCGGGATGAGGATGTGGTCTAGGTAGAACTCGTACCCGAAGAGCTGGGCAAGCAGAGCCTAAGCCGCAACAGGCTCCATAGTATTTGATCTACTTGATAAAACCGATTGTAGAAGAAGAGACTAGCAATAATCGAGGAGAGAGTAATGAACCAGACTGTACTTTCTGATGTTCCACCACCAGTCATACCAGTCGTGCTTATTAAAGAGGTAATACCGACGACTACACCATCACCACATCTAGCTATTAATAGAGCAGCAGAGTGCGAAGCTTGACTCAGTAAGATTGACGAAGATATTAGAAGCTAAGAGCACCAAAATTTTAGGACACATCAGATTCAGTTGTAGTTTATAAATAGAAGGAATATGTAGGAAGTATTATTAGATATACTTAACGTCGATTCAGTATATAAGTAGAGGTTAGCTATATTCATCTTAAAAGGGTGATGCGGGAGGGTAACACCGATTTCAGTTTGCGTTAGAGTAGTGAATGTTAATTACATGGGAGGATTTCACCTACTACTTAGATACGTAGCTAAAACTAGCCGATTAGAGCAGGAAAACATACTGATAGTTAATTATAGAAACAGGAATGTCCGGAGACAATGGCAAAGGCAAGAAACCTTTCGCAAGACTAAGAAGACCCCGGCACACGCCAGTAGTAGAGACGAGGACACAGGCAGCAGCAGAACCGTGGTCAGGGCCAGCATACACAGGGTCACGATTACGGCCATCAGCTACAGAGGATAGAGATAACACCTGCCATTCTGAGGAATTAGGGGCCAGAAGGTTAGATTCTTGATATCAAGGAGATTCCTGAGGGATAGATAGTCCCATATGTTGCAACGCCCACAGTTCAGCAGTCGCCATCCACCGGCAGGGTTTATGCAGTCGTACCATATGATCATGGTGAGCCATAGTGGAAGGTAATTTCTTAGTGAATTCCTTCCCAGCTCAGATCTTGCTTGATTTAGGAGCTTCACATTCTTTTATCTTTCATAGCTTTATGGATAGACTCCAGTTGATCGCACATCCTTTAGATGTACTGTTATCCATCTCTACTCCTTCTGCGGAGGTATTCTTATTAGAGTGTTTTTAATAGATGTGTCATAAGTCTTGATGAGTCTAAGTTCATTATTGATTTGATCATTTTGCGGATGTCGGATTTGAACGTTATTCTCAGTATGGATTGACTATCATCCAACCATGTAAGTATCGATTATTTTGCTAAAACAATCAGCTTGCGGGCGTTCAATGGGTCCGAGTTGATAGTAGCGACCTCACATGACAACCAGTTTGCGGGGTCATTTTTGGTGTACATCGAGGAGGTGATGCTGAGGGATCAGAATGCTAATTTATGTGAGACTATAGTTGTCTTAGATTATCAGAATGTTTTTCAGGACATATCAGGGTTACCTCCTATGAGAGAGGTTGAATTCTGCATCAAGTTGCAGCCGGGCAAAACACTAATATCCAGACCAGTCTATCATATGGCACCTGTTGAGATGATGGAACTATGGACTCGGCTAGATGAGTTGTTATCTCAGGGTTTCATTCGCTTGAGTCATTCTCTATGGGGAGTGTCGGTCCTTTTCGTGAAGAAGAAGGACGGCAGTATGCACCTTTGTATGGATTATCATGAGTTAAACAAGATTACTATCCGTAGCAAGTATCCACTATCAAGGATCAATGAGTCGTTTGACCAGCTACAGGGAGCGCAGCACTTCTCAAAGATTGATCTTCGTTCTGGCTATCATCAGTTACGAGTTTGGGAGATGAATATTCCAAAGACCGTCTTTCTGACTCGATATAGGTCCTTCGAGTGTTTTGTCATGCCATTTGGGCTGGCCAATGCACCCGTTGTAATCATAGATTTGATAAACCAGGTATTCCATTCATATTTAGATAAATTTGTGATCGTATTCATCGACAATATTTTTATCTATTTAAGATTGGAGGCAGAGCATGAGTAACATCTTCGATTGCCATTGTAGACATTGCAGGAGCATCTATATACGCTAAGTTCAATAAGTGTGATTTTTGGCTTTCTAGAGTCAGATTTTTATGCCACATCATCAGCAAGGAGGGTATTGGAGTAGATTCAACAAAGATGGAGGCAGTACTTGATTGGGAGCCGTCGAATACCATTTTAGAGATTCGTAGTTTTTTGGGTTTGGTAGGCTATTACAAGAAGTTCGTTCAGGACTTCTCGAATTTTTTGACACCACTTACATGTCTTATGAAGAAGAGTGTACCATTTGTTTAGGGCACAGAGTGCTAGGAAGCCTTTGAGACTTTAAAGGTTAAGTTGACTACAGCGCCGGTATTGACTATTCTGAGCAACGATAAGACTTTTGTTGTCTACACGGATGCATCGCTATCATTTCTAGGAGGTTTATTAATGCAGACCCAGAGGGTAGTAGCATACATTTCATGACAGTTGAGGATGCACAAGCAGAACTATCCTACGCATGACTTGGAGTTAGTCGCTTGGTCTTCGCACTGAAGACATGGAGACACTATCTGTATGATGTACAATTCGAGCTATTCACGGATCATCAGAGTTTGAAGTACATCTTCTCTCAGAAAGAGCTAAATCATAGATAGCAACGATGGGTTGAGTTTATCAAGGATTATGAGTTCGTGATTCAGTACCATCCAGAGAAGGTGAACGTGGTAGCGGACGCGTTGAGCAGGAAGTGTCGGCATCAGATTTTAGCTTGGAGGTACTCGTTGTATCGAGATCTTCACACACTTAACCAGTTTGACTTTATACCAGAGATCGGAAGGGGCAACGCATTTTTGAGAGCTTTGTCAGTATAGCCATCTTGGAGAGATAGAGTTGTTAGAGCTCAGTTAGAGGACTCTCAGATTCAAATCTGAAAGGAGGAGATTTCCAAAGAGTCAAAGGCTGATTGAACCGTTAGAGCAGATGGAGGATTTAGAATGAAGTGACGATTAGTAATGCCACGTAATCCATAGTTGAAAAAAGATTTATTTAATGAGGCGCATCGTACCAGGTATACAGTGCATCCAGACACAACAAAATATACAAGGGCCTGAAGAGACACTTTTGGTAGAGCGATATGCATAGGGAGATTGCAGAGTATATGGCTAAGTATTTTACCTACCAACAAGTTATGGCATAACATTAGAGGCCAGAAGGAACCTTACAGTCTTACCCATTCCGAAGTGGAAGTGGGCAGACATTTCTATGAACTTCATTGTAGGATTGCCGAAATCGAAGAAGCGGAACGATTTAGTTTGGGTGGTGGATTGATTGATGAAGTCAGCACATTTCATTCTAGTAAAGATGACTTACACGACGGAGACTTATGCGAGGATATTCATCTAGGAGATAGCAAGATTACATGGGGTTCTAGAGACAATTGTATCAGATCGAGGCTCGGTTTTTACTTCACACTTTGGAAGAGCTTCTAGAATTCTTTCAGTAGCTAATTATCGTATTCTGGTGTTTTCCACCCATAGACAGATGGACAAACAGAGAGAGTCAACCAAGTGTTAGGGGATATGTTGCGGACATGTGTTATAGATTTCCAGAGCAGCTAGGAGGACCATATTTTATTGATTAAGTTCGGTTATAACAATAGTTATCAAGCGACTATTAGCATGGCACTGTATGAGGCATTGTACAGGAGGCCTTATAGATCGCCTATTTGTTAGGCAGGGCAAGAGGACAACTTGCTACTTAGGCCAGAGCTCGTTAGACAAATCACAGAGAAGGTAGCAATAATTCGGGAGCGTATTCTTGTAGCGCAGAGTCGTCAAAAGAGTTATGCAGATCAGAGGCGATGACCATTAGAGTTCCAGGTTGGAGACTATGTGTTGTTAAAAGTATCACCAATGAAGGGAGTTCAACAATTTTGTAGACGGGAAAAACTTGCCCTGAGGTATATTGGTCCGTTCAGGATAGTTGAGCGCATAGGAGCCATTTCATATTGGCTAGATCTTCCAGTATCAATGTCGAGTATACACGATATCTTCCATGTTCCGATGCTTAAGAAGCATTTACGTGACGAGGAGCAACAGTGAGTGTTGGACGCACTAGAGATTGAACTTCATGATGATTTGACTAGATTGAGATTCTTGTATGTATTACTGCCAAGGAGGGCAAGAAGCTTAGAAATAAAATGATACCCTTAGTTAAAGTTCAGTGGAACCGGAAAGGAACTGAAGAGGCTTCTTAGGAGCACGAGGAGGATATGCGTCGCGACTACCCGTACCTATTTAAGCAAGTAAATTGATTAACTATGACTTGCTTATGCTTATGATTATCTTAATGGTCATATTTATATTAAACGCTAGAATGGAGATATTAACACTTAGCTCCTAATTATTCAAAATACATATTATATATATGGGGGTTCTGTGTTTGGATTTTTTGCCCGACGTACTAGTTCTGCTTAGTTAGGGGTTAAGTGGGAATATGTGCATTCCATAATATTAAGTGTAGATATTACTATGTTTCATATCTGAAGATTAATGGTACGAGATTTTTATGTGAGGGTTTCCTTATCTGGATTATTCCCTCTTGGTTTTTTTCTCATATTATTAATCTCTAAGACACGATTGCGGAATTTCGGAGATGAAATTCTTTAAAGGGGGAAGAATGTAAAACCCCGTAAATTTGAATACATTGTGATAAATAATAATAAATATGTTATATAGTGATAAATAATATATATTGATGTTTGAGTATGCTAGGGATTAATTTGAGATCAACCCAATGTATATATATAAATATAGGAGTTAAATCATGCACTACATGCACGAGCCTGAATCTGGAAAAATAACCAGTTAAGAGTATTTATATTTTACACATAGATACAGTTTGAATCTGGAAAAACTCAAAAGATAAAAGTTGTAGGTCTCTTCAATAGAGTTCCAAATCATCTTAAATTACCTCATTTTGAGGTCGAATGGAAACGTTACAGCCATAATACCAAAGACTATTTTCCCAAACAGACTGATTTGAGTCTTAGTAGTCGACTACTAACATTAGTAGTTGACTAGTGAGGCCATTAGTCAACTAATAGTAGTATTAGTCGACTAGTCAGCTATTTTCAGATTTCTTATGGGTTTCGGGTCGAATTCATTTTGTTTCGAACCCAGTTGCATATATGTGTATATATACTCGTTTTAAATCTCTTTTTACCCTCTTTCATGTGAAATTTACACCATCCACCTTCCTCCTCAAACCCTAACCCTAAATTGTGAGTTTCGAGAGAGATCTCGAGGTGTTTGTCGATAGAAAGGTGAAGCTTTGTAGCTTTTGGCAAGGAGAAGGTCTTGCAAACATGTTTAGGAGTTGCAGCACGTAGTTGAGGCAAGATCATCTTCCTCCAAACATTTCCCTTAATAAAGATTAGATTTTTAATGGTTAAAATGATGTTTTCATGTTAAAATTTAACCTGACATGATAAAATTTACATTTTTAATAATATATCTTTAACCCATGATAGATCTGTAAAATGTTTTGCTAGTTATGATAGTAATATGATCATGATCATTAGGGTTGTTCATAATTATGTTTTAAATTTATAAATCATGTTCTAATCATGCTAAAACCCTAGTTTTGTCTTTTAATTGAGCTTTCATGATAAATAACTATGCTTAGCCCTAGGTTTGTGAAACTTAAGTCATAAAAACATGTGTAAACAAATTTTTTCTTCTGTTCATGAGTAGTTTTTTTATCATGTGTTGATAATTATGTTGTTTAATTAAGAGCTAATTGAGGAAATTGATTAAATAGGATATTAAACCCTATTATGAAAGGTTTAAAAATTTTATATTATGATTCAAATAATCTTCGTTGCATAGCCAAGTATAAGGTTTTGTTTTAGCTTCATGATATGTGCAATTGACAAATAAGTAATGTTCGTGCATGAAAGAATGCATATTTTGACAGGATAGTCGACTACTAAGCTTAGTAGTCGGTAACTCATGTTCAGTTTAGATTTCTAGAAACTAGATAATTGTAGAGTAGTCGACTAATGTGCTTAATAGTCGACTACTAATATTGATAAATGCCTCACAGAGTCTAGATAGACTCAGTGTAGTCAACTACTAAGCTTAGTAGTCAACTACTAAGCTTAGTAGTCAACTACTAAAATAGTTTTTCTGAATATTGAGTTACACTATTTTGAGATGTGATCGCGGGGTTCGAGTCGCACGATAATACATGTACAGATATGAATATACATGAATAGCATCATAGCACACCCATGAGTATCCCAAAGGGGATTTTGGACAAGTGTTGAGCTGATTACACTTGATTTGGGGATTGTTTATACACAGGTTAGATATCGTTGATGAGCACAGCTCAGTACTATGTAGGATAGTGCGTCGATATATAAGTTATACATAGTTTATACACGAGATGGATATCATTGATGAGCTCAATTCAGTACTACGTGTAGTAGTGCGTTAATATTCTATTTGTACAGGCCATTGAGTCGGGTTTGGATGCTTTGTATAGCAGTCCGTCCGCACGAGGGTGCAATGAGGCTTGTGAGTCGTCTTTTATGATACATATATGGTAGGTCGTCCCACACTCATTTGCGCATTGAGATGGCGATGAGACTAATGAGTCGTGTACACTGTATACTATCTAGGATACCAAACATGTAGTCCGTTGCGCATGATAATGCGATGAAATTAGAAATCTTGCAAAGAGTTACATTGTGATAGTTATGTGATAGCCTGGGTTTGGTGGATGCCAAAAGTGACTTTGACTCATTGTTGAGATATTTGATGATTGAAATATCTTGTTATGTGAGTATACGAGATACATATGTTGATGTCTATTATGATGCTTTACTTTCCAGTTATGTTTCTTTATATCTTAGTTGGGATTAATAATTAGCAATTTACAATTTGAGACACATTGTATATACATGAGAGTTTTATTGTTTAGATTATTTTGCTCGCCGTACCGGTCTCGTGTTGTAGATTTCTAATTGTTGGTTCCATTTAGGTTGTTTATTCTTAGTTTGGTATTAAATTTTAGATATCTACAATTTGAGACATATGGTATATACATGAGGATTTCCTTGTTTGGATTATTTTGCTCGATGTACCAGTCTCGTGTTGTGGATTTCTAATTATTGATTCCATTTAGGTTGTTTATTCTTAGTTTGGTATTAATGTTTAGATATCTACAATTTGAGAAATATGGTATATACATGAGGATTTCCTTATTTTGATTATTTCACTTGACGTACTACGTCTCATATTGTAAGTTTCTAAATGTTAAGTCTACTTAGTTACAGGGAAAATAATTTAGGTAGACTATACTTAATAGATAGAGCCTCCACTCCATCTAGCAATCCTTCCCCTGGGTGAGGAAGGAGGTGATCTTGCTATAGTGCTCTGACGTTCTTGATGTTGTTCTTTTTATTATTTTAAATTTTATTTTCAGATAGCTCAGAGTTCCGGAGAGCCGCAGGATGACGGAGTTTCAGCATAGTCGTCGTCACGTATTTTAGTAGTCGAGACTCCACTTTTATGTTTTCATTCAGACATTAGAGTTTTTCTTTCATATTGTAAAGGTAGTATGTCTTAGTATGATTTTTAGTTAATTCATGTTGATACACTTTTATTATTCCAGATGTCAGATGTATTTCAGTTGAGACATGATTTTCATTTATGAGATATCTCTTTCTATATCAGGTCTATTGTTTTTATTTCCTTATTTTGCTTGTTTTATACCTACACTTATATTTGATTCCACTAGAGGATATTATTGTGATAGGTGAAACGTGTTATTGCACGGTGTGGGTGCATAGCAAGTTTTACATCTCTGGGTTCACCTTGGATTGCAGCCATGTGTGAAACCAGGGGCGTCACACGGATATCAAAATGAAGCACGATGCAATTCAAGCTCAAGATTCACTATTGCTTCATCCACAATATGAGAGGAGGATTGACCGAGATCAAGCATCATGAGATCATTTAGCTTGGGTATATCAATTAGTTTAGTATTTTTATACTTTGTGTGTTTATACTTAGAGCTCAAATTATACACACACATAGTTTATGTTTTATTGCTTTCAAGTTTAGCCAAATAAATATAAAACAAATAGATATAGCTATATACACACATATTTGTTTCATGTTTATACGTGCTTGAAATGATTTCATTAAAATCAAGCTTTAACAATTTCAAATCAATGAAATCATTTTTACCGTTTTTATATTTTTGAAAGTTTGCACAATATGTGTTTATAGATTAAAAGACTCGATTATATTTTTTATAGAGTATATTAATCCATTCAAAAGAAGTTTCAAACTTGTTTAAAATCATTTTGTTAAAATCATGTATTTTTGAGATATCGTATTTTGATCGATTTTTAAAAATGATAAATTTTCACAATTGGAAGGTGCAATTTAAAAACTTATTTTTGTAACATATTTATTTTCATGTTTATAAACATCTCCCAAAGTTTTATATATTTTGGAATTTATTTGATATTTTTAAATGGTATTTAAAAATCAAATTTCTGCATTTAGTTTCTGGAAAACCCATACGTTAGTTTTCGGTTGACCGAACAAGCCCTGTCGGTCGACCGACCAGAATCAGTTTTTTAAGCTTTGTTTCTTAGGGTTCCTTAGTCAACTGAAAACTTTTTTCGGTAGACCGACCAGTATCATCCGGTCGACCGAACTGATGACCGTTGGAATAATGGCTAGTTTTCTACATTTTGTTGTTTTGTGATATTTTCTTGGTTTTTGGGATTTGATTTGTGATCCTATATATACCCCTCACCCAAAAACTTCTGAACTAATGAAGAAAAGTTTAAAACAAGTTTTGGTATGTTTTTTTAAGATTTTAAAGTGTTTTACAATTTTGTTTGTGTGAAAAAGTTTCACAAAGAGAAGAGCTTGATTTCATCCTTGAGGGAGTTCAACCTCAATTCTTCAACCCTCTTTGTTTAGAGAAGTTTTCTTAAACTCTTTATCTAGCTTGTTTATATTTTAATTGTTATATTTTTTACTTGCTAGATTAATTTAAGTTTTGGTTTTATTTATACTCATTGGTTACATACATACCCCTTGAGCTTAAATATTTTCACATATAGTATATTATTGGGTTGTGGGGTTATAACATTGAGAGTGAGCTTAATTTCATTCTACCATTGTATTAGAGAATAAATCCTTTGTATTTGAGCTTATTTGTGAGATCACATTATAATACACAAGTACACCGAGAGGAGTGAGTGGTGAGAGATGGGGTCGATTCTAAGAGGAGTGGCGTCGGTAGTAAAACCTAGGGAGAGGTAGTAAGTCCTAGCACTTGAGAAAGTCAATATAGGCTAAGCCAACACTTAGAGGGTGTATTGTGTTATTATAATTATGTAAGTTGTGAAAGTTTTTGGTGAGCTAGAAAATCAATTGTGTGACTTGTAAATATTTTTGGTGAACACTAAAAACTAGTTGTGATAGTGGAGATTCTCCTCGAGAGTGGGGAACGAAGATGTAGGTAAAGGGCGACCGAACACCGTGATCATATTCTGTGTTTGAGTTTGCCATGGCGTATTATTTGTGCTAATTGCATATTACTTTCTATATCACCATTATCTCATGCTTATATCGCCCTTGTTTTAACTACATATCCTTGCATATAATTTTTCCTATATCATAATTGCTAGGATAATTGTTAATACTTTTTAATTTGGTATTAATATCGGATTAGATTAACATATACCCTATTCACCCCCTCCCCCTCTAGGATAATTTTACTTGGTATCAGAGCTTGGTGCTCTTTGATTTTGTTGACCTTTTTGTTTTGATGATATTTTAACAACTAATTTACTACTAATATTGTTTGTCTAGTATTTGTATTTTCCTATTTATTATAGACAAATAATATGTTGAAAGTTGGATGGAGTTGCGTTTCAACGATCATATCCAATTGAGGTTGGCGGAATAATGGTTGAAGCCTTGCAATTCAAGTTGAAGATCCAAGTTCAAGCTTCATCCATGTTACCAAGATAGTGCTTCATTGAAGATCACAAGCTTGGGTAATTTTAGTTTAGGTTTTATATTATGTGTGTTCAGTATTTTAAGCTCAATATCATATACACACACATTATATTGGTTTCTACGTATATATATAGTTATATATATATACATGTTTTGGTTTTTATAAGTTTTCAAGTTTAAATATGAAATAATTGAATATAATTGGAACATACATTTTTTTTAATGTTTGTACATGCTTATATATGATTTCATAAATAGAAAGTTTATTTAGTCAATAAAAACATGTTTATTGCAAAATATGTAAAACATAGTGTTTTTGGTTTTTAGACTAAACAATAATGGTTTATATCTTTTATCAAGTCTATAAAATCATTTTATAAAGTTTTAAAAGTTTGTTTAAATCAATATGCCAAAAACATGTATGTTTAGTTTTCATGTTTTAGGATATTTTTTCAAAATGATGATATTTTATAAATGGGAGGTGCTTTTTGAAAACAAGTTTTCGTAACATGTTTACAAGCATTCCCCAAAGTTTTATATTTTTTTGGTTTTGTTTGCTATTTTTAAAAGAGGTTTGAAAATCAGATTTACTATTCAAAATAGGCTGATATCATGTTATTAGTCGACTGATCAGTCGACTGATGAAAACGCCTGGAATAAGAAAAATTTATGTTTTATTATGGTCGACTGACTAGTCGACTGATGAGGTCATCAGTCCACTGATAGTGTTCTGCAGTCGACCGGAGCTGTCAGTTCCCTATAACGATTAGGTCATCAGTCGACTGATCAGTTGACCGACGGCATCATAACGGCTAGTTTTCTAGTTTTTTTTTGTTATTTTGTCTTTTTGTTATGTTTTCTCTTGGTTTTGGGGGTTGTCTTATGATCCTATATATACCCCATACCCTCTAACATTTTGATGTAATTATGAAAGTTTTTAAACAAGTTTAAATGGTGTTTTAATGTTTGTTTAGTGTGTTTACAAGTTTTGTTTGTGAAGATATTTTTACAAGAGGAAGAAGAGATCAACCTTTGGTATTTGAGCTTCAACTCATCTCTCTCTCTCTCTCGCTCTTGTCATCATTGGAGAAGTTTTCTAAACTCATTCTAGTAATTTATAAGTTTGATCTTAATTTCCATAAGCTAGAATCTTATTTGAGTTTAGTTTGATTTGATTTATCTCTTTGTTCACACACAACCTATTGAGCTTATTGTATTTACATTCATAGTATAATTTAGGGCTATGGGTTTGTCATTTAGAGTGTGAGCTTTCATTATGTTCTCATTCATATTAGAGAATAATCTTTGGTGTATTTGTGCTTAATTTTGAGTTACACTTTGTAATACACTTGTATACCAAGAGGAGTATGTGGTGAGAGATGGGGTCATCCCAAGAGGAGTGGGGTAGGTGGTAATTGTTGGCCTTCTTGTTTTGATGATGTTTAACAAACAATTTATCACTAATGTTATTTGTCTAGTGTTTACGTTTATCTATTTATTGTAGACAAACAATATGTTGGAGGATGGATGGAATTGTACATTTACGATCATATCCAATGGATGTTGGCGGAATAGTGGAGTGAAGCAACGCAATTCCAGTTAAAGATTCAAGTTCAAGCTTCATCTGCAAGTGTACCAAGTCAAGCTTATTGAAGATCAAGATCAAGCTTGGGTAATTTAGTTTAGGTATTTATATTATGTGTGTTAAGTACTTTAAGCTTAATCATTTGTACACACACATTTTATTGGTTTCTTTGTATATATATGTAGTTATATATATATACAACACAAGTTTTGGTTTTTATGTTTACAAATATGAAATTACATATTTCAAATTTATTATTGTGTTTTGGTTTAGCTACATAGATATAGAACAATAAACAAAGTTTTTCATATTTTTATTTGTTTCATATTCTATTGTTTTTAAGAATATATTACATAGAATATACAATTTTTTAAAAATATTATATTCTTAGTTTTTGGACTTATCTATAATCATATACGTATTTTATTAAGTCTACAAAATTATTTTGTAAAGCTTCAAAACATGGTTTAGCCAAAATGTCAAAATTTATGTATTTACATTTTCATGTTTTGGACTTATTTACAAAATGGTGATATTTTACAAATGGGAAGAGCTTTTTGGAATTTCTCAAATCGTTTGCAAATCATTTTGTAGCATGTTCATCATCATGTCTACAATCATTTTTTAAAGTTTTATATTTTTTAGAATTTATTTACTATTTTTAACAGAGCATTGAAACTCATTTTCAAAACCATGTCACGCTAATAACCTGTTATCAGTCGACTGATCACTCGACTGAAGAAAGTGCCTGAAATCTTCATTTAGTCTCTGTTCTGTTTCCGTCGACTGACCAATCGACTAAAGTTTTTCAGTCGACTAAAAATAATTGGCAGACGACTGATAAGCTCGTATTTGAATATGATGTTCAGCTTATCAGTCGACTGGCACCGCTCGTTAGTCGACTGACGGTCTGTCAAACGGCTAGTTTTGTACAGAATTTGTTTCTTGGTTTTTAGGAGATTTTTGTTGGATTTCGCTGGGTTTTGGCTGATACCTTCTCTTCCTATAAATACCCTACTGCCTTCAACTCTCAAACTAACAAAAGAAAAGTTTAAACAAGTTTTTAAAGGGTGTTTAAGTGTGTTTAAGTTTGGTTTAAAGCTTGTTTGATTTGTGAAGAAGTTTCCATAAGTGGAGGAGATCATCTACATTGTTTAAGCTTCATCTTAAGTCATCTCTCCATCTTGTTTCTTCAGAGAAGAATTTCTAAACTCAATACTAGTTTTGTATTAATTATTTGTTGTTTATCATTTTTATCAAGCTAAGGTTTACATTGAGTTTATGATTGATTTTCTCATTGCTTACACACACAACCATTGAGCTTATTGTATTTGCATACATTGTATAATTGGGTTGTGGGGGTATTGTATCTATTGAGAGTGAGCTTAATTGAGTTCTCGTCCATTATAGAGAACAACCAAAGTTGTATCCGTGCCTAATTGTGTAGATCACCTTGTAATACACTTGTACATCGAGAGAAATATGTGGTGAGAGACGGGGTCGTCCCAAGAGGAGTGGGGTAGGTAATAATACCTAGAGAGAGGTTGTAATTCCTAACACTTGAGGGAGATACAGACTAGAGACCAACACTTAAGAGGGTGTAAAGTGGGATTGCAAGAGTGTGAGATTGTAAAGTTTTCGGTTAGCTAGAAAACCGAGTGTGAGGTGTAAACGTTATTCAGGTGAGCGTAGAAAACCTAGTTGTGATAGTGGATTTCTCCCCGGGAGTGGGGAGCAGAGACGTAGAACGGGAGGTCCAAACTCCATGATCATATTGTGTGTTTGTACTGTTTATATTTCCCTATCATAATTTTATCTTTAGTTTAGATTGTTTACCCTTGTGTTGTTTATATATCCTTGCATATATTTCACCATATAGGATATATCTCTTTGTTCATATTGTATATTCTTGCTCATAACATATTATATATCTATCTTGCAAGAATAATTTATTAATAAGTTTTAATTAGCACAAAATCGGATTAGATTAGCATAAGACCCTAATCACCCCCCTAGGGTCTAACAGTAATGCCTTGAGGTAGGTTGTAATTCCTAACACTTAAGGAAGACACAGGATAGAGACCAATACTTAGAGGGTGTAGAGTGTGATTATAAGAGTGTGAGATTGTATAGTTTTCGGTGAACTAGAAAACCGAGTGTGAGGTATAAACGTCATTCGGGTGAGCGTAGAAACCCCGATTGTGATAATCGAGATCTCCTCGAGGTGAGAAGCGGAGACGTAGGTCGTGGGAACTGGACTCCGTGATCATATCGTTTGTTTGCATTTGTCATTGGCGTTCATTTATATTTGTGCTTGTTTTTTATATCGCCTTGCTTACGTTTATTTTGCCCACTATCTAGTTTATTTTGTTTACCCTTGTGATATTTGTATATCCTTGCACATATATTGTTCATATCTCTTGTGCTAGGATATATTTATTAGTATAGTTTTTAATTAGCATAAAATCAGATTAGATTAGCATAAACCCTATTCACCACCCTCTAGGGTTCTTTCCTAGTGGGATTAGGATATTTTCCATTGGTATCAGAGCACTTCCTAGTTGCATTAGGATTTTTCAGATTTGAGGTTTAACTGCCTAGAGTTAAAGATCCTCGCTTTGTTATATTGCTAATCTAGTTTTGTGATTATTTTCGTCTTGCTTGCATTTATAAGTATGGATATGCATGGTGCACCTTATTTAAGCTATGAGATTAATGTTTCTTTCCCCTATGTTCAATAGTGTTTTAAATTTAAAATATTTGTTAGATCTAAAAATATTGATTTGTAGGTAGTCATTGATCATGCTTATGTTGAGCCCACTTGGAAAAATCCAAGTGGATCAACTATGATAAGAAGATGTTTACTATGAACAAGTTAGTATAAGAATTTATACTAAATGCTTTTGATTCATTCCCTTCTAACAAGCTTGCTCATTTTGATAGTGCTTACAAATTGTGGACATTTTATAGAAGCACGTAACTATAACTTGGTGGAGATTCAACGCGCTTTGGTGGAATCCACTTTAAGTAAGTATGGAGCATCATCATCATGCACACGGCCACTATGCATTAGCCCTAGTATGGTATGCAATTTGGAATCCGAATGTGATTTATCTATGATGAACTCGTATGTGCATATGATGGATTAATGCATGCCTACACTAAGTTGCATAATAATTTTACTAGTTTGAAAAGCAAACATGTTGAATTAAAGTCCGAACATGAATTGCTAGCATCCAAGTTTGATTCAATTTCTAAAGAGAATGTGATCCTAAAAGATAACAATGAAAAATTAAAATTGGATCATGATTCTTTAATTTCAAATGTTTCTAGTTTAACACATGAGAAAAATAATGCCATTTTAAATGTAGAAACTATTAGAAATAAATTTGATTCTTTCAAGAATAATCATATTTGTTCTACGTCTGCCATTAATACAAATGTGCAAAATGTAGAGTTGAATCATATAAACAACTGTATTTCTTCTTTAGATTCAACCTTAACCAAATTTATTGATAATCACAAGAAGCTTGTGAATATGTGTGCTAAGTCTAGGATAACTAATTCAAAATCAACCACTCATTATGCACACATGCATAGCAAAGATTACAAATGCTCTATTTACGACCGTAAAGACCATTTAGCTAAATTTTGCTATGATGCACACAAACCTAAGAATGCTAATATTTCTTGTGAATCAATAAAGTTTTCTTATCACACACACATATACATGCATCTATTGTTCATCATAAGCATGCTCATGTGTTCAAGTGTGATTATTTTGGTGAATTTGGTCATTTGGCCAAATTTTGTTTTGATTTAAGAAATGTTTCACATTTACAAAATATTTCTAAAAGGCCATTTTTGTTTGCAAATGTTTCCCGTGTACACTCACAATGTCAACAAAAAACAAATGCACCCGTTTTATTGCACTTATTACAATTGAAAGGGTCATTTGCACAATTATTGCTATGATCGTGTCCGTGCACTAAATGTTCCCAAATAGGGTCATAACCCAAGGGCATTGAGCTTAAATGATGGGGGTCATATCCCTAAATCTTTTGGTACCAAGAGTACTTGGGTACCAAAATCCTTTAAATTTTTAAATAAAAATTTTTAGTGTTTTTTATTTTTCATTTCTTGGTTTTGAAAAGCGTGTTTTGAATTCTTTTTTAAAATTAAAAACAATTTTTTAAGTCAATACTTTTGTTTTCATTTTTATTGATTTTGTTTTTGATAAGAGGTTTGTGTTTAAGCAACCCCTCGAATCTATTGGTTTATTTCCAAATCATATTTACTGGGTGCAAGAATGTTTCTATATGGGTTGAAACAAGCTCCAAGAGCTTGATATGGTTGCCTCTCTTGTTTTTCTTTGTTGGATATGTCAAATATTGATTTCATTTGTTATATCCTAAGCATACTCTTTTTTATCTTTGTGGGTAAAACATATAAATATTTTGACATTACTAGTTGTTTGGTCACTTATTCATCAAAAATGATGATTTGTTGATTAAGCTTGTTTTAATGTTATTATGGTTACATTCATGATTTTATTTGATTGTTTTGATTTTCATTTAGACTTTCATGATTGTCATGATTTTTCATGGTGCGATCGTGATTTGTTTTTATTTGAAAATATCTTTTATGATTCTCATGTTTTTCTATTCATTTGATTTCATAAATCTATATATATTGTTTTTATTGAGACATAATTTTCATGATAATACATCTATGTGTGTGTTCAATCAATCATGATTTATGAATTTTTGGGTTTATTGATTAAACATTTGACTTTCATTTTTGGAATATTTTTTATTTTTTTGATATATATCATATTGATTTATTTATGTTTTAAGACCCTTGTAACACTTTTTATTGTTACATATAACCGCCTTGTATTTCATTTGACTTTCATTTTGCTCACATATAACCGCCTTGTATTTCTTGATATATGATTTTAGGCATTTTAATAGGGGTAGCTTTTTCCCTATATTTATTTTTATACTCACCTATGCTTATTTGTAGAGGGGCTTTCGCTCTCTTTTTTTATTGTTTTTCCCTATTTTGATGTTGACAAAGGGGTAGAAATACATATATTGTGAGTATATCATTCTATTGGTTTGATGCATAAGGATTATAATTTGTATATTCATTTGATATCATGCATACATTATATATGTCTGTGTAGATTGTTTGTTATCATAAAAAAAGGGGAGGTTGTTAGGTCTCATGTTTATGAACCTACTATCTAATCTAGTTTTGATGATTAACAAATAATCCTAATAATATTGGTTGCGTGTTTATATTTAATTGTTAGGTGTTCTACACAAGGATCCTTTATCAGAGGTTGGATGAAATTAAGCTTAACGATGATATTCAATGGGGGTTGGCGAATATTGGAATGAAGCACAATACAATTCGAGCTCAAGATTCACTATTGCTTCATCCACAATATGAGAGGAGGATTACCCAAGTTTAGTATGTTTATACTTTGTGTGTTTATACTTAGAGCTCAAATTATACACACACATAGTTTACATTTTATTACTTTCAAGTTTAGCCACATAAATATGAAACAAATGGATATAGATATATACACACATATTTGCTTCATGTTTATACATGCTTGAAATGATTTTATTAAAATCAAGCTTTAACAATTTCAAATCAATGAAATCATTTTTACCATTTTCATATTTTTAAAAGTTTGCAAACTATGTGCTTATGGATTAAAAGCTAGATTATATCTTTTATGAAGTCTATTAATCTATTCAAAAGAAGTTTCAAACTTGTTTGAAATCATTTTGTCAAAATCCTGTATTTTTGAGATTTCGCATTTTCATCAATTTTACAAAATGATAAATTTTCAGAATTGGAAAGTGCAATTTAAATAATTTCTTTTGTAACATGTTCATTTTCATATTTATAACTATTTTCCAAAGTTTTATATTTTTTAAATTTGTTTGATATTTTTAAATGGTGTTTGAAAATCAAATTTTTGCATTCAGTTTCTGGAAAACTCATATGTCAGTTTCGATCAACCGAACAAGCCCTACCGGTCGACTGACCAGAATCAACTTTTTAAGTTTTATTTCAGGGTTCTTTAGTCGACCGACAACTTTTTTCGGTCGACCGATGGACACCCTTCGATCGACCGACCAGTGTCATTCGGTCGACCGAATTGATGACCGTTGGAATAACGGCTAGTTTTTCAGATTTTGTTGTTTTGTGATATTTTCTTGGTTTTTGGGCTTTGGTTAGTGATCCTATATGTACGTACCCCTCGCCTAAAAAATTCTGAACTAATGAAGAAAAGTTTAAAATAAGTTTTGACAAGTTTGTTTATGTTTTTAAAGAGTTTTACAAGTTTGTTTGTGTGAAGAAAGTTTCACAAAGAGAAGATCTTGATTTCATCCTTGAGGGAGTTCAACCTCAATTCTTCAACCCTCTTTGTTTAGAGAAGTTTTCTTAAACTCATTATCTACCTTGTTTATATTTTAATTGTTATATTTTTTACTTACTAGATTAATTTGAGTTTTGATTTTATTTATACTCATTGGTTACACACACACACACCCCCCTTGAGCTTAAGTATTTTCACATATAGTATATTATTGGGTTGTGGGGTTGTAATATTGAGAGTGAGGTTAATTTCATTCTCTTATTGTATTAGAGAACAAACCCTTTGTACTTGAGTTTATTTGTGAGATCACATTGTAATACACAAGTACACGGAGAGGAGTGTGTGATGAGAGACGGGATCGATTCCAAGAGGAGTGGCGTTGATAGTAAAGCCTAGGGAGAGGTGTAGGAACAAAGAATTTGAGGATTGATTGATTCTCTTGTTTTAAGAAATGGGTTCGATCACTTTGTACGAAACCCTTATAATCACTCACACTCTCTCTTGATTACATAGGAAGTGAAGATTAATTCAGCTTCTCTTTTGTTTAAAGTGGATTCTTGGTGGCGAAAGGATGCTTCCCCCGATGCTTGAGTCGAGCTTGTCTTTTGTTTAAAGTGGGTTCTTGGTGGCGAAAGGATGCTTCCCCCGATGCTTGAGTCGAGCTTGCCTCCCGTTGACGATCATAACAAGATCACAAGAGCTTCTGACCTTCGTTAACCAGATGGAATCGAGATTCGTACTCCGAATCATTGTGCAGAAACTCTGATCTATGATTCTTTGTGAAGTCCAAGCTTGAAAATCTCCAATTAATTAACGATCAACCAACCCCTTTTTCTGTAGCCATCGATGGCTATTTATAGGGTTTTAAGCACGTAACCTACGTGCTATAATCATAGGTAGAGGGGCGTAACTGCCTCCCCTAGATCAGCGCACGTCGTAACGTGCTCCTGAAGATTAGCCTACGTTGCTTACTAAGTCTTCAGATCCGTTACAGGTAAATCCCATGTGGATGACGAACCTCAACCTCAATTGAAATGGAGTTCGTCAAGTAAAACGAGCCTCGAGGTTCGTCTTACCAAGCAAACCTTGTAATAGACCAGTTTCTCCTAACGAATTTTGTCTCTACTGACTTCGTCTGACAAACCTCGCTTTCACTAACGAACTTCATCTTCGATAGCTGAGTCCAATTATGTAGTAAGTCTTATAAGTTCCCGTTTAACGAGCCTCATCTTCACTAATGAGTTTTACGTCTAGTAATGGGCTTCGAACCTCGTGTCTAATGACGAGCTTCAAACCCCGTATCCAGTAGTGAACCTCGAACCTCGTATCCAATGACGAGCTCCGAACCTCGTGTCCACTAATGAACCTCGAACCTCATATCTTATGACGAGCTACAAATCCCGTGTATCAGTTTCATGAACTTTGTCTTTGATGTTGAGTTCTGTTGCGTGGCGACTCTCATTCTCAAGGTTGATATTTTCTAAACAACGAACCTCATTTCTGATTGAGAAGGGGTTCGTTTCCCTGACCCTCCTTTTCACATTTTGAGTTTTTGCATTTTTGAATGCCTACAAAACCCCCTTCAAAGTTTTCAAACTTGAATCGGGTTGTATGTAGTCTGAAACACTTTTAATAGGCATTTCGAACTTGAGGAGTTTATCTCACGAACTTGGTTTTATCATGAACTTCGTGTTTGCTGTGAAATAGAGCATTACCTCACAGTTTATTCTGGAGTTCGTCCCTTTATTCGAGCCTTGTCAGAATAACGAACATCTGACAAACGACACCTTGCGGCTTCGTTAGCGGTACTGCTATGCGCCTTTCCCAGACCTAGTGAATGTTTGCCATCTGGTGATTAGAAATCTTCGTGAATCCCGTTTGTAGATCTTCTTGGGGAGAGATCTCATCAAACGACCTTAACTGAAGATCGTGACCCTTGATTCGACCATTTTCCCGCCCCTATAAATAGGGCATCATCATATGAGAAGTCCTTTCTTCTCTCTTCGTCGTTTGGGTTATCTAAACTCCTCCTCTTCTCAAAATTCTGATCTTTCTTTCTTCGTAAACCCTTCAAGCAAAATCAATGGCCCCTAAGATCGCTATAGACCGAAGCAAGAGCAAGGGCAAGAAGGTTGCTGGCTCTTCGTACGAACCTAGCGTTCTACCCACCATTTGAGGTAATAGATCTTAAACGCATGATTTGCGTTCTGAGGGATGTCAACCCTGTCTATTTTAGACTTGGGTTTCTTGAGGAAGATGAACAGTTTCTTCCAGACTCATCATAAAGATGGCGTCTTTTTGGCTGGATGAGGCTCGTCATCGATGATTTTCGTCTCTATGACTTGTTTTGTCTTTTGATGAGCTTTATCCGCAAGTTGAACTTCACATGTCCAACATTGTTGGCTATCCTGACGAGGGTCATCCTCTAGAATTGTTAAACGAGATTTGTTATTATGATGAGCTTCGTCTTTTCATCGACTGCATTCGTTAGATTAGCGAATTTTGTCTTCGGATGATGAACTTCGTGTTCTCCAACGAACCTCGCTGAACTGATGAACCTCGTTATCCCTATCGAGGTTCATCATTCGAACGAATTTTGATGTTCGTTGCCAGAATGACCTTTGTGTTATTTGGCCGTGACTGCTGCTCTAGACTAATATTGTTTGTCTTTTTGTATAGTCATATATCCTTCTACTCCACTTCCCCAACGTGGTGATCTCGGAGCAGGTGGTACTCAGACGACTACAATTCATCCTCGTTACTCTTCCCTTGAGAGTATTCCTTTGTTTGGAGAACGAGGGCCAGAAGAAGTTGATCTCCTCTCTGAACCTTTAGTTTCCACGTTTAGGCGTATGATCACTGATGCTCCGTTGGAGTCTATTAATCATGAACCCATTGTGAAACATGTTCTCTTGTTTGGAGACTCTTCAAAAGATCCTGACTTATTAGAGATTGAGACTTATGAATGGTTGAGAACTGTAAACGGGCAAAACTTGTTCTTACCTCGGATAGAGTGTGATGTCTCTCTTACTGCTTTGAAGATTGTCTTGGTTCCCAGAAGAATAGACTGGGATTTAACCCCAGTACAAGATGGGATCATAGGTGACCATTTTTCTCGAAGCGGCGCAAAGATAGATAGTGGTGGACGTTACATCACCGGATTACATCCGAAGCTCTTTCAAAAAGAACTCCCTATTGGTGAGACTATTGAGGAGGCTAACACTTTTGGTCGTGCGTTCTTTAGGAGAAACGGTCAATTCCCTGCCAAGGACTTTAGAACTCCAAGCTGGTCTCATTGGAGTCCTACACAATGGTGGCCTCGTATCACCAAATACATTTTGCAGGAGAACCAAGAAGACCTGCAAAAGTTTGGTCTTTATGCGTCCATCAGGGCGACACAATTCGGGTTGATCAATAATTCCCACCAGTTCTTTGGTATTTTGGAGTTGTATAACTCTACAACCCGTACTTTCTTTACTTCTGATAGAGAGATAGGGATTGCTCTTCATGAGATGGAAGAAGTCTCCGGGCTGCCGAATGGGAATTATCCGTATGAGGAGTATATCCCAGGTCAACGAGAATTAGTTGCTCTAGAGAAGGAACAACCCCAAGTGGTAGAGACCTTTTGGGAAGTAATGTGTCATTAGCATATTTGTATGAATGTGGAAGGATGGCTCAATAAGAGGGGTGAGAAACTCCTCAGCCATAACATCTGGACCAGGTATCTCTTCAAGAATTTGGAGCATAAAAATGATCACGTGGTACCCTTGGGTCCTTGTGACGCGTGTGAATTATCGCGACGGGTACTCACTTATCCGCCCATGCATCGGGTATCAGAATCAGATGAACAATGTTACCCTGTTGGTACTACCTTTGAGAGTTATTTCTTTCAAGGTGGAGAGCATATCTCTTCTAAGGCGTTGCTTGTAGGATATATCATGTTGTGGCTTCATCAAGTCATTGTTGTTTCGAAAAATTTCGACTTGCTTCCATGGAAGTGGTGTTCCCAACCGTATGTTTAGCGCACGGCCGTTCTTATGCCCTTCTTCCTGCTATGATTGCTCACATCCATTATAGATTGTGGAGTTTATGTTACCAATTCTGTCGTGGTAACGAGAATCCAAAGGTTGGCTTACCATACACTTATTTCATGGCATGGGTTGTTCTGCACTGTCCAACTCTTATGGGCACGCCTTTCGCTCGTACAGAAGGTAAAATCAATCCCTTCATTCAAAGGTTGGAGAATTTAGACTGGGAGTACCATTACTTGGCCTTGGTAAGGCGCATTCTCCGTGACCACAAGAGATAGGAATTCAATCGATGTTTTTCTCATTTCCCCAGAACCAACTATGGACTGGCCATCGTGGATGCATCAAATGGTCGGGGTTATTCTTCTCTGTCACCTTGCTGCTTCATGTGGCTTATGACCATTCGTCCCGGGTATCATATTTATCGTTTTAGCCCAGTGTGCGTGTTGGAGCCTTACTTGACTTGTCGCTTCGCTCGCCAATTCAGCTACTCTCAGTTGTACGTTGGTAATCCTAATACTCAACTGATATCTGAGGGTTGTGGCTTAATTATTAGGGCCAGAGCTTGGTATTAGACTATTGCTGGCAGCACAGGTACTCGTTTCTTGCTTCCACCACAAAATCCGCAGCTTCGGACACACTTGCTTATTGCAGGTGGCACTGTATGGCAAATGTAACGATCCCTAACTTCAATGTGAATTCTTCGGGGCTGCGTTATATCCGACGTCAATACAGATCTGGAAATGCTTCTAGACGAAGCCGCATACCAGGACTTAAAGAGTTCTTCTATGCTGAAGAGAGTGCCGAGGTAGAGGAAACTAGTCCTCCTAGCCCTCATGAAACTCAGGAGGAGATAGACGCGGCTCTGAATGAGAACATATCTCATAGATCTCCTCATGTTGATGAGTATGGGAGCCACATGCCTGCTGCTTCCGATATAGGAGATACTCTTAAAGATGGAGCAAATCTTGACGAATTTGAGGATTTCGTCCCCATGGGCGAACCTTGTGAGCCTCCTCCACATGGATCTAGTACTAAAGGCTCTCATCGACAATCCCTAGTTCTTGAGGAACCACATCCCGACAAAAGGATAACCGGTATGCTAACTTTAACTCATCTTAATTTTGACTTGTTTTCCTCTGATACTTCTTATTCAGAACAATCTACAGGAGAAGAGGCCCCGAGACAAGTGGGGGAAAAGTCTAAGGAACTTGCGCGAATGCGCAAGTCTAAACGCATCGTCAAAAGACCAAGGCGTAATATTTATCCGCCCATGACTCCTTTGATAGAATCACTTAGGGTTGAAACAGATACGGAACTTGAGGATGAGATTCCTTTAGCTCAACTCCATACTGGATTGCGTTCAGCACCGAGTACTAACGTCGCAGACGCTCCTATTGATCCTGGTAAGATATACATATAGCCGTTTACCCTCTGGATTTTTAAGGTATTAACAACTTTGTCTGCTGCGTTTAGTTGTTCCCATAGACTCCACTGCCTTTACTGATGCGGGTATTAAGGTAGGACCAGCTTCTGATGACCCTACTAAAAGTAGGATGCCTCCAAGTTTAGCTATGGAAGCAGGCACGGATGATAATCTGACTGTTGATCTTGAAGAAACTGAGGGAAATAAATCTGCACCAACCACCATTGCTGAAGCTACAGCAACTATGGATACCAGTGTTATGTCTACGAGTTCCATTGCGATGACTGAGACTTGCGTCGTACTAAATATCGTGGTCACTGTTGCTCCTACCACTACTACAATGGTTGCTACAACTATTGACACTTGCACCGTGTGCCATGCGCCGCCAGTTTTCACAGCAGCTAGAGTTTCTTCTGATGCTCCTCATGCAACGGTGTCCTCTAGCAGCTCACACACCTCTCCTACTCTTCTAGCGAGAAATTTCACCGTATCAAAAATATTAGAGAACTTTCTCAGCATTCTGAGAGAATCTTCCGCTCAGGTCTTAGATCATGGAGAAGACTTCACGGGGGTTAAAGAGTTGCTAGTATTTTTCTTGGACTTGATGAAGAATTTGACCTCCGACCTTACAATATTACCGTATTGGTTACACCTGACCAAGGTTGAAGACCTTTTCAATCAATGGCAAGATCGTCGATCTTGATCTCTTTACCCTTTAGCTGAAGAACGAGCCATGCAAACCATACGACAGAGGGAT